>DWAP01001542.1:0-15542 GCA_018230625.1 Heliconius eleuchia
ATATTTTCAATGTACAGAAACGACTTTTCTACAGATTTATTATAAGTATAGATTAAAGAAAAACGCTTCCAAACTCTTGTCACAAATTAAAAACGGAACTCTTATAGGATCACTTTGTTTTCCGTCTGTCAAGACCATTTATCTCGAGATCACGTGGAGGTACCAACGTAAAATTAATATCGACTATCAAACTACTACTATAGTCTTTAGAAGCACAGAAAAAGTCAAGCTTCAAAGTAAAAGCAATAAAAAAATACGAGCATTTATTTATGCATCGATTTTGCTGCACTTGTATTGAATATTCGCTGCGTAATTAAACCCTATAGGTTTTTTCCCATGAACGTACAGTTATGAATTTGGACATGGAGTGAAAACTTACAATACAAATAAAGGAAAAACCCATGCATATGCCCGCAAACTTGTCAACTTTTATAAGTCGTACTTCCCGTTGACCTACAATCCTGAAATTGGCACGAAAGCCTCGGTGGGCGAGCCTGACTCGCACTTAACCAGTTTTCTTTCTTTCACGGTTATTTACTAAGAATTTGCACCCTAGAATTTAGTAACCAAAAATTGAACTGTGACTTTCAATGTTTGAATCCTGTCTCATTACTACAATTATTAATATAGTTTTTTTTTACTTTTAAAGTTTTATACATTAGTATAAATAAGGTCCTTCCCCGAGTACTTACATATACTAAGTATTTTTTTTTTTCATAGAAGGCAAAATATATATATATAAGTAAAAAAATAATAATTTGTAAGTATTTAGAACATTATATTAACTAAAAAAAATACAGGAAAATAAACCCTAATACTCTCAATTCAAAAATAAAATTGAGTTATATCTCACAATATGGACCTCCTAGTCTATAAAAAGAATATGCGCTTATAGAACAGGATACAGTGTAATGCAACAGGATATAGTATGTAGAAAATAGCATAATATAAGTGTTGTCAACACCGACATGATACTAGTATGAAAATTATAAAATAAATGTGTATGATCTTTACACTTGTATATATATACTTAATTTTATGTTAGTTTATATTGTGGATTCGAATCCCACTCGAGGAAATTGAATAATTAATATTCTGATTTCCTCGCTCTGGTGTCGAGGCAAAGCGTGGAGTTAAGTTCCGCCTCTCAACACACAATGGCTCCAGAATTCGGTGAAAAATAGGAAACGGAGTGTCTTAACACTATGTTCCCCTAAAAAATTAATAGAAAACATTAAGTGCAAACACACAAACACAAAATGTAATTACAATTATTACAATTTATTATTTATCATTTCACCGTCGTGTGAGGTCGATTCCCACTCGGGAATATCAATAATTATTTATTAATATTTTAATATCTTTGGTCTGGTAATAAGGGTAACGGCGGCATTGAGTTACGTCACTAAACACGCAATACCTCGAAAACTCTGCAGAAAGTGGGGAACGGAGTGTCCTAACTGAACACTAGGTTCCCTATGACTACCCGGCTATATGCGGGATACAGCGTGAAGCTAAAACAGAAGATTAACACGTATTCACTAATACAAATATTTTAACTTTTACTTTACAAATATAAGTAAAAATGTTTGTGTAATATACACAAGAAGACACTATACCATGTTCGCTCACTTAACTCATCAGACCGACAGAAATAACAACAACGTCTACGTGTACACGAGTATCTGTCTCATACAGAAATTGGAATTGTTTCTTAGCTGCCACAACAAATATATGAATTATATTTTTTCTATGTATATGTATATAATTTAAAAGATATCATAATCTCTTGTCCTGTCCGGATGTGGCGACTAGAGATCAGTCGTGGCGCATGGCGTGGCGCATCCCACTCGAGGAAATGAAATATTTAATATTACCATTTCTTCACTCTCATTTCGTAGCTTCCTGCAATGCCTTCAGAATTAGGCAGAATGTAGGGAGCGGAATGTCATAACACAAGGTTCCCTCTGCCTTGCTACAATAGAAATACGGCGAGAAGCGAATTACAAAAAGAAGGTAAGGTATTATACATTTTTTTTATGTATATAAAAATAGGAAACGTATTAAGCAATATTTTTTATTCAAAACTTAATTAAACCTTAGGTATTTCTGAAATATTTAAGATTCAATACATTTTCATTTACGTTTTTATATTTCTTTCATATTAACATGATAATATTTTTTTATATCAAATATTATAACGAGGACTCATATGGCAAGTGTATTACTAGAGACCCAGCGGTAATGATACATTTTTGGTAGAGAATCAATGCGAAATGGAACATCCCCGGGGGCTTGTAAAATCCTAACAGGGTTTGGTTCAATCACGCACGCTCGCTGTACCCATTATTATACTGACATTTACCCCAATTGAAAGGGGGAGCCCCATTTACAAAATTTGCTACAAACTTCTCGTTTTCAAAGAACATTCGTCGATTAGCGTTAGCTTAATGATTAAAATTAAAAGCTTTTTCTACAGTTTCTAACTTTATTATAAACGTTCCTGTAAGGCGTGTGACCAACTAAGCCATACCTTCAAAAAAAACGTATGGCTTAGTTGGTCAGAGCGCTTGGACGGTTTCCAGGAGGCGTAACCCACGCCATATCCCACTACGGTTAAATTTTTATATGTTTTCTACAAAAGTATTTTTCTTCCCTAAACGTGGAATAACGCTTTAAGCATATATGTAGTTTTGAAATAGGTTTTAAAAAATATATTTTCAATTTTTATGTATATTTTTTTATAATTAATATCAGTAATTTGTGATTTTTATCTTAATTCTAATATTTTTTATATAATTCCCCCCAAAATTCGGAAGAAAGTGGGGAAGGGAGTGTCTTAATACTAGGTTCCCTCTGCCTACCCTGCTGTGTGCGGGATACAGCGTGAAGCTAATTTATTTATTTTATTTTAGTTATTATAATATTCTCATTTCCTCACGCAACGCCTTCCGAATTGGTTGGAAATTGGGTAGCGGAGTCTTAATGGGAAGAGAATATCTTAACCCTTGATTTCTACTGTACTGTGTGCGGGATACAGCGTGAATATAAAAAATATATATAATCAAATTAGAAGCCAGTCGTGGCGCAGGGGCACAAAGCGTGACTGTAAAACCGACGTGTTCGATCCCCACACGAGGAGATGAAATATTTTCTTAAATTTATATTTCCACAAGGAATGCCTCCAGAATCCGACAGAAAGTGGGGAACGGAGTGTCTTAACACAAGGTTCCCTCTGTCTATCCTGCTGTTTGCGGGATACAGCGTGAAGCTGTCTCTATGTGTATTATTTATCAAATTAATACTTTACTTAGCTCAAAAATAATTATTATTACAATCCAATTAATAAAAACCTTTCGCATGTCCTATAAAAAACTAATTCTCCATGAAGTTGTCTAACAGTGAATCAGCCCGACAGTGGCAGCGGGGCGCGACAATCAAATAAGAGTTAATGAACGTAACACGTGAACCAGTTACCCACGTCCCCTTCGCAATTTTTATTAGATTAGAAACTTACTTTTTATTGTCTTTATTGAGCATTCTAATTAGAATTTTAGATTTTTTTTAGCTTTTTTGGATTTAAAATTAACTGATTATTTTTTTTTTATTGGACTATCTTCAAAATTTAATAAATGAATTTATTGATACTTATATACCTATTTACTATTTAAAATCTGTTATTTATGGAGTCAGTGCCAACATTAAATTATTTTTTACCTTTCGTGCTGCTTATTTAGGTCAGTCAATAAAGAAATAACGTTTACAGTCTGTAAATGTCATTTCTTTATTGACTGGCATCGACTATAAAAATACCGGAAAAGAACTTATTTAATATATTCTTTATTGTATAAATAGAAAGCAAAGAAAGCTTATAGAAGTAAAGAAAGCTCTACATTTGCTTACAAATCTTTGAACAATGTCCAGATTTTTCTACGTAGGTTTTACTTGGTAAAACTACAGCGTACACAGCGTTGTACGTCGATTTTTTTAACATCGCGCTATCTCATTCCCACAGCAGGGTAGGCGGAAGGAACCCAGTGTTAAGACATTCTATTTTCAAATTTTCAATTTATTACATTGTGTGTTGAGTGGTGGAATTTTACGCCACGCTTTACCTCGACACCAGACCAAAGAAAATGGAAATATTAAAACCACAACCGTTGTGCCCCTGAGCCATGACTGGCCGACATATAGATATTATAGATACGTGTTCTCTACTGGTGCAAAGTATTTCAGCGACTTTTGCCTGGAGTCCAAAATTCGTTGATATTGACTGTAATGCTATAAAATACATAGATTGTGTTGGATGAAAGTCATTTTCTAATATACACTGTAAGTCTATGTTATTACTTATCAAAATATGTGCTAATAATATGGTATATTAGTATTACATTGGATTTTTAACTGAATTCTATAAAAGGAGAAGATTCTGAATTTGACTCAATATTTTTATGTTTATGTTCGGATTGGGTGGACAGATTTTGAAGATTTTTTTTATTTAGCTTATTCTTCCCGTGTGGTCTCATTTTAATTTGGTACAGTTCTAGCCACCACTTCTGCTATTCATGAGAAAATCATACAAGTCTTAAATATGCAAATGGACGAATAACTCAATTTCGACATTTTAGTTTACTCTACTACTTTAATTTTTTTTTTTGTAAAATTATTAATACACAAAATTGTAATAAAAATACTTCAACTGGATATTGTTTATAATCAAAATAAAATTTAATAATTTACCTTTAAATGTATGTAAACTTTTTTTTTTAATAACATACAAGTTTTTCAAATAAAATTGTTACCCACCAAGCAAAATTATGTTAAAATATACGTCAGTATCTTCGGGACCATTACCCAATTAGGAGTAGCGGAGTACAGCCAAACGAACGCAGACACCTGTCATCTAATCTCATTATGTTAGCTCTATTGGCGACGCACAATCCTAAATGTTGACTTATGTAAAAATTCCATATCCATTTTAATAATATTCACATTTTATTCTATTAATCGTGGTTCTACAAAGTAACAATTTTTTACTGCACACAACAGGGTAGGCAGATGGATCCTAGTGTTAAGACACTTCATTCCCCACTTTAAAGATATATAATTGCTGAGATTAGTATGCACAAACACAGACAAATAGACAAAAAATTTAAATTTGGGTCCTATTACATTTATAAATGATGATAATAAACTTAATCGAGTATCCTCCATTTTATTATAGATACTATATTGATATGTCGTTGACTTTCATATTTTTAAATTGTATTGGTTTATACATATAACATAATTAATAAATATTACATACCTAATTTACTAACCGACTTCTGTAAGAAAAGGATGGTATCAAATGAACTGTATTTTTTTTATGTTTGTTACCTCAAAATTCAGAACTTTTGACTGGGTGAACCGATTTCGAACCGTACATAGTTTGTTAAGTAATAAGAGTAAGAGATTCTGAGTTATGTCGTGTAGACTGTAAAAACTATAGGTTGTGAGTTAGTACTAGCTTCACGCTTTATCCCTAGCGAAGCAGTCAGAGTCTCTACATACTTCTTTCGCCTCGACCACTGTCAGCAACCTCTTCATACATGTCCTTACCTGCTATTCTGTGTATCTCTTCATTACGGATTCGATGAGCTAAGCTGACTCCGCATATCCTACGAAGAGATCACATCTCCACGGCATTCATCTTTCTTTCATTCTTCTTGAGTAATACCTACGTTTTGTTGCCGTATAACAACGTCGGTACCAACACTGTATTGTGCAGCTGTTCTGACGTTTCACCGTCTCATCAATGCAGCTAAGGCTCCGTTAACCCTGTTACCGGCAGCATTACATCTTTCCACGTCCATTTCGTATCTTTCATCTCTTCCGAACATATTTACCGAGTATTCCCAAAGTATTCCCAACCAAGAGTTCGATACCTACTTGAAGAAATTAAATCTTTACTAATATAACAAAGCGGAAGAGTTTGTTTATTTGTTTGTTCATTTAAACGCTAAGATCTCTGGATCTACTGATCTGTTTTTTTAATTTACTTTGGAGGAGGAGGAGTGCTATAGGCTATATAGCATTACGGTGGTAGTCTTAGTCAGTCTTAAATAACGAAATAACAATAATAAGGAACGTCAAAAAGTTAAATTTGTTTTTCTTATGTAATAAAAGTATATATTGTATATAACTAGTTTAAAAACTGTACAGGAGTTTGTTATAGATTTACAATTATTTTACAAAGTAGTTTGAGTCCACATCAATCCAAATCCAAATCAATAACTTAACATTTAAGTTTCTGAATGAGTAAATTAAATTATTCACTAACATCAGCATATTCACAGAGTTTTAAAATTATGACAACACATATATATATATATATATATATATATATATAATAAATAACTAGCTTTATGTATCGATGCTCAATTTTTTTAATTCAGTCATTATAGTTGTCAGTACATTCTGTTTATTAAATCAATAATTATGTTTTTCAAGCGAGTGAAGCCGTTGGGTGAATTAATATTTTCATCTCCTCGCTCTGGCCATGAAACAAAACATAGCCTTGGGTTCTGTAACTCTACGCTACGCCTCTAGAATTCGGCTGAAAGTGGAAAACGGAAGTGTCTTACTGAGAACGTAATGTCTTAACACTAGATTCCTAGGGTCCTGCTTGCTATGCGCGGGATACAGTCTAAAGCTAAAAAATTAAATCTGTATACTTAATAAGCCTATTAATATATTAAGGAGGCGTATAATAATTATCATTTATTTTTACTGTATATGCCATATAAATTAAAATATCTATGTAGTTACATTAAAACATAATAATACGCAATATAGAGGTATAAATAAATCATAATTGCCATATTCAAAAATTCTAAAACTTTATTCATGTTTCATTTGCTACGCCAAAAAAAATTAGGAGAAAGAAAATCTAATATTACCCTTTACACATATGCATCTCACTGAAATTTTAGCTTTTTCCATTTTCCTCATCCAACTTTCTAATAAAGGATTTTTCCTCGGTTGGCACAATTTGGCTTTATCTCATTGAGACATAACTTACGTCAGTTCACACTTTATTTCTTTCTCTTTGAAGCTAGCTGTAATATTATATTATATAGAAAACCGAAGGCGTCAAAAATGTATCTCGTAAAAATAATAAAAGCCAACCAATGAATACCTCATTAGTTGGCTTTTCATGAAGGATATTCAATAAAACTTCTCGAGAATGAGAAAAGATACTTTATTTTTTATTTGTATAGGTACAGAGTTAGCTATGCACATATAAGGTTCTAAATAATATTCAAAAAAGGTATAACAGTACCAAGTGGGTGGACCACTATTATTTATCTGTGTATGAAATACATTCATTGATGCAAATAAAAAAATGTTAATAATATTATACATGCTTAATCTATTCACTGTTAACATATAATTACAATAAATAAATAAATAACAAATGTACAGCCATTTTCAAGGAATAACAAATTAGTTAACGAAATGTTGTGTTGTAATTGTTATAATTATAACTTGAAGATTCTGACAAATGTTGTGGCTGTGAGTTGGGACAATCATCCCAGAGCCACCACATCGTGACCAAGACCTCTACATTTATTAACAATAATGAAATGAGAGGAATTGTCATTTTACTTATAAGTACTTTGATACCGCCCTTCGCGACCATTAACGGTTTAAGAATACCATCTATAATAACCTCCTTAAAACCCTTCATCATTAAATTATTAGACCCGGAGCTTAGTAAAGTTAATACCAATCCCATCAACCCGTTCATTTTGCTTGACGTCTTCGCTGTAATTGGTTGTAGAAAGTTCAATTTAGGCAAGACTGTGCTCGTTTTTTCCTCAACACTTGTAGATTCTTCAAATACCGTAGCTGATTCTTTGAATGGTTGTGGCCAGGTATTATAATTTTGACGTGGAAGCCCGTCAGATAAATGTTTGACGTCTTTCGGAGAAAAATCAGTGCGGTACGATGCACGTAATTTTTGACTTTCATCCTCCGCCAACTGATCCAAACCATGAAGGAATTCTTTAAAAGAATAATCGGAATCTTGCGGTTGAAGTTTTTCTACATTTGGCATTCGTTGGGATCGCATTGAGTTAGTATGAGTTATCTGTTGTCGGTTCACATAATTGGACTGTGGAAAAGTATTTGGATTGTGAGGCACATTCGGCCTCATATCGCCTGGCACACTTCGATATTCAAATGGTGTATAGTAGTTTACCGGATCACCAGCCACACAAAATATGCACCAATAACAGTACATCACAAGCACTTGTAACGTCAAATACATCGACATGTTGATTATCTAAAGAGCATTTTAGCTTTTGCGACAAGTTATTTAATTACACTGTGAACTATGAGAAAGCACGTCGCATTTGAAACAATAAATAAACAATGTTGACCTACAAACTTATATTTACTTTTGTACAAAAATATTCACTTTTATTTATTTTTCTGTTTGTATTTAATCGTATTGCATATTAAAATGTATTGCTTATTTTTTTTCTTTAAATCAGAATATGTTTTACAATTATTAATATAAATTTATTATACAATTTTAATACTTAAATCACTTAATCTAATCCTTATACAAGAGCAAACATTATTTCTTTTTTATTTGGTAAATAAAAAAGAAAATTGTTTTAATAATTATATTCGCTACTTATTTATTTATGTGTTGTACATAGATATAATACTAAAAACATTATAATTTTTATCACAAAAATATAAATGCAAGAAGAAAAGCCGCAGATATATATTAGTTTGTATTCACAACGCTTTGTCAGCTTATGTCGCCCCCAGAGTTGCAGTCCATTGACATACATTCAGCGACCTTGTCCCCAGCGAGAATGCTTAAGAGAGTTTTAGCGATGAAGCCGTCCTCTTCTACGTCATCGATCATTGTAAATGTTACAGCAGTCCCGAAATGACTACCCCAACCTATATTAGACGATCTTTGTATAACACACGCGAGTCGCTCCGAGCAATCCATAATCACACGAGATCTGTTTTTCTTCTTTTTCTTTTTCAAATATTTCATCATTTTCGATAACACTGGCCACAATAACAAAGCTTTTAGCCCCATTTTGGCGAGCACTATGAGTGTCAGAGGGAAAAGGAAAAGTTTACCTGCCAGTAATTTCATAAGAGCTATAACAGCCGCCGACATCATTATTTTAGCTGCACTCGCTAAGACACTAGCGAATGAGGCTAATGTATCTGTCTTTGGACAGGAACCATGATAGTACCCGGAGTCCGTATACGATTTCCGTATTGGATCAGAATAATAATTTGAGGCACTAGTGAATAAATCTAAAAAAGGTATAGGCGGCGATTGAGGAGTGACAGTGCTTAAAGATTGCTCCTGAGCGCACACTTTTGTTGCAACTAAAAAAAGAACAACTACTGATAACATGATTGACTGAACTGTTTCGCTCCAAGACCTTCAATTCATTTAAAAACTTTGCTATAAAATCATAATTTCATGTTTGATCAAGGGAAACGGAAAACTAGCACTACATTTCACCTAACGGTTTAAAATAAGTTAGCGTACAATAGTCTTGGTTTATTGTGTCGAATAAATGTTTATTCTACTTTCAAAGCAATTTAAATTTACTCTACAATAAAATTTGGGACGAAATTATTTAAAATAATATTTGACGTCATTTTTAAGTCCAATGACTTCAGCAATTCGCAAGAAACCAATGTTATTTACTATATATATATACCAGAAACAAATCCGCGCGCTTTTTAACATCTCTAGTTTATTAAAGAATATTTTTAACAAAAATATTTGTATCAAAATTTTAACGCAGCTGGTCTCAAATATAATTAAAACGCTGATAAGTTTGGTTTGGTTTGGTTCTTTGATTATGGCGTTCCGAGCGTGCCAATAGAGCACATATCACTTCGCCAATGTCACGTTGTGTGGAGACTTTACGTTACTTACTTTACTAAGTTTTACTTCATTAAGTTAATACTATCATATCTTTAAAACTAAGCCACAAATAACAAAAAAATACTCAGTGTATTTCTTACAATATAAAAATATTATCACTCACATGTTGAATAATAAAAAAATCTGTTCTTGACTTGGATTAGGGTGTTTTGCAAATATAAAACTAAGACAATTAAATAAATAATTGACATGCTGTTGTGTCGCCTATATGAAATCGAGGGTACACTCCAATAAGTAAACGCCTTTTTATTAAATTAAAATATAATTCTTAATTATTTAATTAAAAAAAAACCCCATCTACTTTATTTTTGCATTTTTATTATTTTCTTGTTAGGAGTAGAATATTTGCCATTTTTTTATTTACTCACAAAACTTAATTTATCAATTATTTTTTGTTTTATAAAAATATATTTGTCAGTCAGTTTTTTATGTAACAATGATATTACTATTATTCTTATTAATAAAATAATACATTTCAGATATTTGTTAAAAATGAAGCTAAAACGATTGTGATTATTTTGTTACTATACTTGCATAATCTGTACTTTTAATGAAAACATATTTTTGCGCGGGAAAAATATACATTCATTTCATTCGTTTAAAGTCATTGATTTAAAGTGATTGCTCCGTAGCTTCAGCTATATTTTGGTTTTCGTAAAAGAACGTAATTCGAGTGATTTACAAATAAATTTAATAAAACTATAAACAAGAATTCACTTAAATACATGTCACAAAAGGGACTAACAGTACCATGGTGTTCATCGGGTTAGTATTTACTTATACATACTTTTTAGTTATTTTTAATTTTCTCACCTATGTAAAGTGAAAAATTGTTTAAATTATAACAATTTTATATTTTATTTAATATGCTATAAGTAATATGTTGATAATAAACAAAAACATTGGCATTAATTTTCGTGATTCTTTGTCAGCATTACGGTGACCCAGTAACTTGTTTGCAATACTAAATAAACAGCCAGCTAAGAATATTTCATGAGCACTTCGAGTGCTAAACTAGTTTTCGTCCATACTTTATGTAGCTTCCTAATATATAATTCAACAGAAATGTGGTACGCATAATATGTAATTTTTATAAAAATATATGCTTGATCTTACTTTATTTACAGTTTGTAAGTACTCCAGTGAAAAAACACAGAAACGTCATTTACTATACGTCACTGTAATAAATAACAAAAATTACTTAAAATCATTTATACATTTATATCTCACATTCTTAGTATAGCGTATAATGTATATTATATTTATAATAATATTATCTTAATGTATAATAAAAAATTTACTATTATAATCAACAAACGAGTTGTGCCGCGTGTACCAAATCGCAGGAGCACTCCACGGAGATAGTAAAAATGTCAAAAAAAGTATGCCAATGTAACTACATGACACACATAGAACTGTAGCTCATGTAAATGTAATATGTATGAATAAAACCATTTTTTATATTTTTTGCACTGTAACATACTTACATTTCAATTTAATTTCAAAATTATTTTAAATAAAATTATTTTATATTTCCGTTTCTTCGCTCTGATGTCGAGGCTAAGTTCGGATCGTCGAGTAGCGGAACTTTCAACACAGCGCTTTAGCTCAACACCAAAGCAAAGGAACTGAAATATAATTTTTATTAAATATTTCATTTCCACAAAAGAGAACCGAACGCACAACCAGTCACGTTTACAGTCACACTCTGCACCCCTTTGCCACGAGTGGCCTCACAATAGTTCTAAATTAACGCATTTAATGCATCATCGCGAAAATCAAATAAAAATAGGACGTCCACTTTCTGATTAAATAGTTGTGACTGATATTATAGCCGTGTCCGTCCCTAATTCGTACGACCTAAAAACCGTATAGCTCGCATAATGCAATTGGAGCGTGCTGCCACCTGCAGTGACGGGAGCACAAAATATTAAATGAACCTCATTGCTGTGGGAAATGAAACTACATAAAATACTATTAATTAAATCGTTAAACGAGACAGCGACCTGAATAAGCTTGATCACTGGTTTTTATATATTAAAATATGCATTTCAAGTCTACGGTGTCTGCTTGTTATGATGATTGTTATGGGTTCCAATCCCAAAAGGAATGTCCTAATTATTCATATTAAAATAAACTACCTACGCTGTAGTCTGTAAAATATAACAGACTGTACGTAACACGATATTTCACCTTTTAAGACTTAAGTGGATAATGGATCAATGTCTCTCTTCCAGGTCTTATACCTATGTTAATTACTTTTTCTTTTGCAATATATCTATAAATTAATATTTTTATCTTTTGCAATATATCTATAAATTAATATTGTTGTGCAAGAGCAAGAGCTTGTGGTGCAAGAGTACAAGCGGACGACTGTAAACTCGGAAGGTTGTGCGTTCGATTCCCACTCGAGAGAATGAAATATTTATTATGTTCATTTCCTCGCCCTTTAAAAAAGACAAAGCACAGCGTTGAGTCCCGCCGCTCAACACGCAAACGAAAGTGGGGTTCGTAAGTGTTTTAATGGGAATGGAGTGCCTTGACACCAGGTCCTCTCTGCTTATTTTGTTATGTACCAAATACAATGTGAAGCTAAAAAAAATCACATAATTATATAAGCAGCCAGAAGTAAACATTTGAAATAACTTTAATTAAAACCAAGAAAATTCGAAAAGGTTCAAACATTTTCAGTAATAAACCACTTGCACATTGCCTAGCTAAGCATAGTACCTACCCATGTGTCTTTGACGCAGAGTAGGTACGTGCTAAATAAACGGCACAAAGTTAAAACTTTCGGGCATTAATTAAGCAAAATCCCACAGACTCCAAGTAAATTACAGCACTCAGGTAACCTTAGTCCGTTTGCCTCAAAATTTTCCAGGAAGAGTATACGAAAGGAGAAAACCACGAAAAGTTACACTACATAGTATAAAATCGAAATATTCGAAAGATGATTATGCTGGAAATTTCGAGATTGAAGAAAGAAAAGCTACGAAAAAAAATTACAAACAAACGCTAATTAAGCGCTCCAAAAGCAAAAATCCTAAGTTGCTCATATTTTTCTTGCTTGCTGTGGGATTTACAAGTGAGTATATTTAGTTAGTATTTCGTATTGAGTACTTACTTACTGCTCGCTTGTTTACATTGATGTAATTTTTTTCTTTACACTAAATTCTTTATGAAATATGTTATTTATTAATATTAAATAAAAATAAATCAGCTTCTTGCTGTATTCCGCACACAGCAACGTAGGCAGATGGAACCTAGTGTTGAGACACTCCGTTCCCCATTTACCACCAAATTCTAAAGGCATTGCGCTTTGCTTTGACATCAAAGCTAGGAAATAAAATTATAAATTTAAATGAACATTTCATTTCTTCGAGTGGGGATCAAACCTACAAAAATCGTACTTACAGTCACACACTTGTGCCCCTGCGCCACGACTGGCCTTAATGTTACTTTAATATGATTATAGTAATGAGTTGAGTTCTGCCAATCAATACGCAATACCTCCAGAATTCGGCGAAAAGCGGGGAATGGAGTGTCTTAACACTAGGTACTCAGGTTCCCTCTGCCTACCGTGCTATAAGCGGTATACAGCGGGAAGCCAAATAAAATAGTATATTTGCATGTAAAAAAAATTTACATAAAAAAATCAGAAATTTAATTTATCAGATACGTAACCAGTAATTTATAGGTACAATGTAGGCTTATAAAAAAGATTTGTAAAGAAGGGCGACCTAGAATAGATTATACTCTTCATAAAAACAAGAACTTTCTAATTGCAACTTTTATAATACTATTTATATGATACAAATATTATTTTATAAATTGCAATATTCTCCACACATATCAAAGTAGGCAGAGGGAACCTGGGAACCTAGCGTTAAGACACTCCACTCCCTATAAGGACACGTTTCGTGTCGTTCTCCACTTACCGCCGTATTCTTGAAGCATTGCGCGTTAAGAAATGGACATCAACACCATGCTTTGAATCGTTACCAGGGCGAGGAAAGGAAAATATTAAATATTTTGTTCGGACGAGTGGGAATCGAAGCTACAGCCGTCGCATTTACAGTCGCACGCTTGTACCACTGCGCCAAAATGGTCTCAAAGTTGCAATTTCACTTACAAATAAGAGCACCCTCTCCTTTTTCTGAATTTGTTTTTAACTAAAAAGGCAATAACATTAAATTCACTATTTAAATACTAAACAAATTATTTAATTCCCATCAATGAAATATCAATCACAATTATATCAACCTCACTTCGGTAAACTCTATTTCTGTCCAATATCTAGATGAAAATACATAAATCATCGTTTGTTTCCTCTATTTTAGTTTCATACTTTCTTCCCAATAACATTCTCCCAATGTATCAACTAACGAGGATCCTGTCGAAAACAAAGTTTATCTCTTTCAGTAAGTACTGAAATTAATTAGTTTTACTTAGACTTGTAGAATGCTGAATCTAAGCGCGGAATCGTTTACGTTCCTAAATATATACATATATGTATATAATTGTCTGAAATAACTACACAAATAGAAATACGGTCGGTACACCTTTAAATAATTATAGATCTCTCTCGCGGCTTCGCCCGCTTGAACTAGACAATTATTTACTTACTAATCTCAATTATTTTCGTGAGCTAATAACATTATCATTTTGAAGACAATGCATTACATTGAAAACTAGAATACCGGCTAATCCATAAGTATACCTATATTATAAATTCGTAAGGAACTCTGTCTGTCTGTTTGACTGTAATGCAATCAGGGCCAAACCGCTGATCCGATTATGATAAAATTTCATATAGAGATACTTGAGGGTCTTGAGATGGACATAGATTACTTTTCTTTTTCATATTTGCAATATTGTCGATATATACTAATATATTAAAATACCTTTTTGAACATACAATGTATTCTGCCATATTAATTACAACAGTCACTAAGCAACAAGGATTTTTGTTGTTTTAACAAAAGTTCACCCAAAATAGGATTCCTAAATTCTTACATAGCGTGCGCTGACTCAACCTTATGAGACACATAACAACGACGTTTTACAAAAATTGTTCTTTAAAAAATCTATTTAAAAGTCCGCGATGATGTATGTTTATCTCTGAAGGTTGAGCCACAGCCATTTTAATATAGCCATTTTAATATATGTATTTAATTTAAATTTAAATGTATGTGGTTTTGGTTATTGTTAATGTATTTTCTATTATTTGGTACCTATTCATCCTTATCAAAATAAATATTATAGCATTTCATCTAGATTAAAATAATATTTTGGGTTCTAGGAAGCTTCCCTTAACATTTAGTGTTTATTTTATTTAAATAGGTTCATAAATAAAAACTTATTTCCATATAAAGTATTTATTGTTCGACGAAACAGCTTCACGCTGTATCCCGCACAAAGCAGAGCGAACCTAGGATTAAGACAATCCATTCCCTGCTCAACGCCGGGCTTTACCTCCACACCAGAGGAAAAATGAAAATATACATTTAAACAAATATATAATTTCGTCGAGTAGAGATCGAACCCACAACCAATGGCT
>DWAP01001543.1:0-15537 GCA_018230625.1 Heliconius eleuchia
ACGTGGCCGTGGGCGGCGGTAATCACTTACCATCAGGTGACCCGCACGCTCGTTTACCGTGTCTTTTCCATAAAAAAAAAATTACCTCACACCATACCATAATTTATAATTAGCTAGTCTTGAAAGAGTAATAAACCCACCTTTCTAAATAGTCTGGTACTCTTTGATTCTAGGACTTTAAAAAAATATCAGATATTATGTTATATTCATTTTTAAGGTAAACATGAATTACTAATATCATTAACTTATAAAGGTTGCCCGCCACTCTAACTAAATAAGGCTCTACACCCACTAAGACCAGTACCATTTTATTTTATTCAAATTTAAAAATTATGTCATTGACTCTAATTGAATAAAATGCATTTTTTTCTTTCGCGCTGTATATCGTATATAGCGGGGTAGACATAGGGAACCTAGTGTGTAGTGTTTGTTTCCAAGATATTGCCTGTTAATTGATGGAACTCAACGCCGCGCTGTGTCTTGTTACCATATTGTTCTTGCGAGGAAAGGAAAATAATATATATTCCCTGGTGTGGAAATCGGACCCATAAGGACGTAGCGCTTACAATTGGCAAAGCAAAACAAAGTGTTGTGACACACTCAGCTTAAAGGAACATCCAAGTGATAAATATTGCCCGACTGTGATTCGAATCTACAATTTAAAACCGTCACATTTAATCTGATATAGCGAAACCACTGCTTGATAAGGTAGGGGAAACCTGGGAACCTCGTTTTAGATCCTCGGTTCCCATTAAGACAATTCCGTTCTCCACTCCATATTAGGTATACTTACTAAAATTTTAACCGCTATGTCTTAGTACGTTTTTAAGAGCGCTTGACCTTAGTTTAGTAGTCAAAGCATTTAAACACTTTCTTAGAGGCGCGGATTCAAATCCCACGTTAAAATTTTTAGATATTTTTTCTTAATATTTTCCTTTTCTAAAGTGCGGAATATCATTTCAAAAGTGTTAAAAATGTCCATAATATTATCAAGCAAATAAAACAATTATCTTCTGACCTCACTCTTTATTCTTTAAAACCTTCTAAAATCATAAAGGCGAACTTATTTTTTACTTGAAACATAATTAATATTATTATAATACAATTTATATTAATGTATTGAAGCGTGTCGACGAAAAAATGTCCTTTACTTTTATTATTTCCTATATCGACAAATACTTAGTTGTTTTGTTTATAATTTCTATAATAGTAACTTAATATTTGAAATGACTCAACATGTAATGTTTCTCTGTCTGTAATGTGGTGAATTGAGTGTCCTAACACTAGGCTCCCCCTGCCTACCGTGTTATTTACGGGATACAGCGTGAAACTAAAAAAAATTGTTATAAATTTTATAATAGGTATAACGCAACGGTTTTAGGTTCGATTTCTACTCGGGTTTATTTTATTTTATTGTCATTTACTCGCCCTGGTAATAAGACAATGCCGCGTTGAGTTCTTCAACACGCAGTGACTCGAATATTGGGCGGTGCGCGCGGAGCAAATTTGTACTAGCACTAGGTTCCCTCTATCTATTTTACTATAATATACGAGATAATGATGTTTTAAAATTTTTAAAGCGTTATTCCACAATTTTTAAAGTGTTTTCTAGATAAGTAAGAAAAATACTTATTTAGAAAATGTATAACAATTTTAACGTAGCGGAACTCGAACCAACGCCTCCTGGAAACCGACCAGGCGCTCTCTGTCCAGTAAGCCATACGTTCTCATCAAGCTACGTAGAAATTTTTATACGCTTGTTACAACTTATTTATGTTGTTATTATCTCTGCAGGTACAACACAACATTATGTTTGTTTTTTTTTGTTCTGTCTGTTTTTAGTTTATCTGTATGCTTGAGCACGCTTGTTTCAAAAAAGGCTTAACCGATTTAAACCGTTTTTGTTATTGTATTTTGATAAACTTCCCTAAGCATTTAGTGATTGTTTTATAAAAATTGTTTTATAAATAAGTTATTTCAATATAAAGTATTGCATGTGACAATATTGCTTCAATATTATTATTAGTTGAATTGGCTTTATATTTCAATGTATGGATCCCGAATGAGGCAAAGAGCGACCGAAAAGGTCCGCCGCTTAACAGGCACTGTCTCAATAGTTCAGCGTGTAATGGGAAACAGAAGAGTCTTAATGGGAACTTAGAATCTTAACACTAGGTTCCCAGTTCCCTCACTGTCTATAAAAAGAGCATCGAATCTTCAACATCCCGTTTACAGCCAAACACTGTCCCAATGCACCACGACATTTCTTTAGGCGCCTATTTAAGTACTATGCAGTAGTATAACTGTTAATTAACCTAATTCTTTGTATCTAATGTTTTAAATTACTTACCTATGGATTTATGCTTGAAGCTCGGCTTGCTTTTAAATCTTTGTTACGAATGCGAAGTCACTTCGACCATCACGTTTAGTGGTAGAGACTATTTTTAATAGTAAATGGTGGTAATGAACATCGTCACGCAGTGGTACAGCGTCTGACGTGTTGGGTTCGAAAATCAATTATTTTCATTTCTTGTGGTAGTGATAGGACAAAGCATGGCGTAGAGTTCCGCCACTCAATACGCAATCCCTCAAGTATTCAGCGATGAAGAGTGGGGAACGAAAATGCATTTATGGGGCGGAGTTCCCAGATTTCTGGGAACCTGGTTTTAAGATCGAAGAACGTTCAGGATATAGCGTGATCGAAGATTGATTGGGATATAATAAAAAAAAATGCCCTATACATTGAAATGTTCAACAAAATTATGATAAGAAAAACAATTAATTCAGTCAAACGTATCCGACCTTGCTAAGGTCATTATATAAAAAAATATATCTTTAACCACAGGACGTTACGTTGTTAAACAGTACTTAAAGTATTGTTTAGTTTTGTTGTATTTTTTATTATGTATAGAAAAACAATTTATTTTTGTTTTTTTTAGGCCGTTTTTTATATATTTTTGTAGTTTTTTGTGACATTACTGCTTGTATCCCGCATTTAATAGAATTCGCAGAGGAACCTAATGTTAAGATACATTGTTCTCCACTTTCCACCCAATTTATGAGGCTTTACGTCTTCAGTGGCGGAGTTCAACGCCGCTGCAACACGAGAAAATTTAAATAATTCATTCTTTGAAAACATAAATAATGCGGGGAGGGGGGTGAGAGCTTAGGTATTAGGTGCTAAGTGGCGAAACTAAACGTCACACTGTCTGGTCTGAAAATGAAAATATTTTTAATATAATCATTCCCTCCAGTAGGAATCGAATCAACATCCACCATATTCACTTAGAGCCTATGCAATAATACTTTCATATACAGGTGTTTAGATTTGCTTAATCAAAACCATTGAAAACTATTTAACAAGTGGTCAAATTTTGTAATTTTACCAAAAATGTTCACGCTCTGTATATCATATTGTATTACGTAAAAGAAACTTCGTCTGAGCAAATTGTGTTCCTTTGTTGATCGTGTTATTGAAATTTGAGTGGCGATACTAAAAACGTATATACAGTATTGTACTAAAAAGAACTGCTTCCCGTTGTATCCCACATACAGCAAGGCAGGCACAAAACTAATGCCACAACACATAGTAATTAATTCCTTCGAGTGGAGATCGAACCCACAACCGTCGCGTTACAATCACCTCCACTAAAGGCCTCTACAATATTGTAATAATTGATATATTTTGCTAGTTTTAAGTAGATTTATGATTGACACCATAAAAGTTCAGTGGTTACGAGTTGGTATGGGTTGAGAAAATATTTATACTGAGTTTTCTTTGACGGCTTTGGTTCACTTTACAATGGAATCTTTCCCGATTGTAATACAGTGGTGCAGTGACACGATGGTATACGATACTTTTGGGTTCGATTCCCATTCAAAGATATTATTATATTATGTATTTATTTTATTTACAAATTCAATTACAATCCTTACGTTAGCATTCGTCATCCATTTAAATTATCTATATTTTAGTGTGCTATACCTATAATATGACCCAAACACATTACACATCACATCACAAAAATTTATATGTAAATGCCATTACAATCTTTCTAAAATCAATAAATCTGAATTAAAGTACCCAGCAGGTCTATGAACGCGATAGTAGTGAATTCGATTCCCAATTGGATGAATGAATTATTTTCATCTCCTCACTCTAGCTCTGGTAAGAACCTCACCACTCAACACTTGATGTCTCCAAAATTAGGCGACGCATGGAAAACGGAACAACTTAACACTAGGTTCCCTATATTCGTACTGCTATGAGGGAAAGAGCGTGATATGAGTATTAAAATATGATTATTATATTTAAATTTCTAATATCTAGAATAAAAGACATAAGTTTCAAAGTAATTTCCCGAAGCAGCCGAGTGTCACAGTGCCGGTTGACATCTTTGTGCACCGCATCAAGTTACAAAACACAATTATCTACTTCGATACACATAAATGGGATTTACAAATTGTACGTTTGTGTTTCTTGCGGCAATTATAAGAAAAAATAAGTGATAATTCATTCTTTTTTTTTATTGAGGCCTTGTCACGGAATAGAACAGCATCTGACTGTAGATGCGAAGGTTGTGGAGTCGATACTCTTTTATTTTCACGTTGTGGTAGAGAAGCGGACGGCTTTAAGTTCCGCAACTCAATAATCAATGTCTCGAAAATTGAGAACGAAATGTCTTAACCCTTATACCGCTATGCGTGGAAAGCATATTTAACTCGCTTTTATTAGATCGAGCTGAACCTAAGTAAGTATGTAATAAAATTTAGGAATCTAAATTACAAGCACTTCTAATTGGTAACAATTATATGTAGATTGACAAAACAATATTGGGGTATCATCGATGTTCCTTAGAAAAAACGTGTTTTATTTTCATTTAGTATTAATATATTAATAAAATAATATTAATATATAGTTAAAAAAATGTTCATTAATAATAATTTATTTACGAATATTGTCTATTGATCATAATGGAACACAACACATCCGTGCTTTTCTTTATTGTCATAAAATTATTTTATATTATTCTTTTACGATCCAGAAGAAGTACTTTACTCTTTTAAAATATATAAATAGCATAAAGTTAAGAGATTAATAAATTTCCGATTCAGGCTGTCGTGGCTTAGTAGCCCAAACGCGTGACTATGAACGCGACAGTTGTGGATTCGATCTTCAATCGGGAGAATGAATTATTTTTTATTAACGTTTTCTCTTCTTTGGACGGAATATTTTAACACTAGGTTCACTCAGCGTATCCCTTTCTACATGCGGGCTACAAACCAAAAAAATAATAATACATTTCGAAATAATCAGTTCAAAAACAAATAATAAATATTTCCCATAGTTGATTTGAACTCACAACCTTTTTCATTAAGCAACGTAGCAAAAGAGGTTTAATATCAAGATATATCTTGATATTAAACCTCTTTGTATTGACAATGGCAATAATCAAAATATTATTGTCAAATTACAAAGAATTGATTGACATATGTGGTAATCCCTGTAAGTAAAATGATATTTATACTATGTAACTATAGACACGCTTATCGTATTTAACCGCGAGGGTTATATAGAATAAAGAACAATAATTATTTATTATTATTATTGACTTCCTCTTTGGTAGGCAGAGGGAACCTAGTGTTAAAGTATTTCTTTACGCACCGCCCATTTTCCGGCCACTTCGTGTTGAATATCGGAGTGCAACGCTGCATTTGTATTAGGAGAAAAAAACAGCTTCACGCTTTATTGCACGCACAGCAATATATAGACAGAGGGAACCTAATGTTAAAACACTTCGTTCCTCACGCACCGCCCTATTTACGGGACATTGCTTGTTGAATATCAGAGTTTAACGCTGCTTTTTACCTAGTACAACACCACCAAAGAAATATGAATTTCGTCTGGTTCATTAAACAAAGTGGGTATCAAATCTACAACCATCGACAGTACCACAGCCGTAATTGTAAAGTAGATACATATAAGATAAAAAAGTACTTTAGCATAAACATCGATTTGAACCGGCAATTGTGTAGCAAACTTCATTTCAACACTACCATTACGCAATAACGACAAACGGCGTCAAATGATTCATTCGTGTTGATCTCACCCATATAAGATTCTACGTAGGTTGAGACGAGTTGGACGGCCTTTTTAAATCTTTTATAGTGTATATGTACTGTTATTTATTATATAATATAGATTTAATTGGCTGTAAAGGTGGTGGTGTGTGACTCTGTGGGATAAATTATTTTCTTGCTCTACCAGTTACGGCGTTTAGTTCGTAATTGAGTTTCCTTAAACTACTGGTTAGGGTTTTAGGGCTCTCCCTAGGACTTTTTGTATGGATACATCGTGAAGATGAAAAAAAATATATTAGGCCCCATTATACATATAAAAAATTCAGCTGTCAGTCTGACGTTCGTACACTGGATGAATTTACATTTCGATGACCACTAAGGTAAATATTTATTATTAAAACTATTTAAATTTTTCCCGGTCTTGTAATACAAAGCGAGGCATGGAGTTCGGAAATTCACAGCCAATGTCTTTAAAATGGGCGAAAACGGAAACCGGAGGATGTTAATGTTAGTTAATGTCGCAAAATGCAGTAGGTACCTGAAATATATCGGAAATAATCATCATCTTCACGCTGTATCCCGCATATAGAAGGGTAGGCAGACGGAATCTAGCCTTTAGACACCCCGTTCACCATTTCCCGCCGAATTATTCAAGGCATTGCGTGTTCGTTCGTGGTTAAACTCAAAGCCGGGCTTTTGCCCTGGGGCCAGAGCGAAGAAATGAAAACATTAATTCATTCCCTCGAATAGAGATCGAACTCAAAACCCTCGCGTTACAGTCACGTCCTTGTGCCCCTGCGCCACGACGGCCTCTATCGAAAATATATTAAGCTTAATATATTAAAACATTACAAGTGTTGTTATTCCCACGGTTGATTCGCTTCGGACACATTTTGATAGGTAATTTACGGCTAATTCTGTAGACATTTAACTGCATGCGATTATATTGGCGCTGAAACGTGGCGAACATATGTATGTACGTACATACAGTGATATGTCACTAAGTCTTCAACAGTACAAGCAGTGTACAATGAAAGATTTTTTTTATCTTCACGCTGTATCCCGCATATAATTATATTTCTGACTAATTTTTGAAATTCCGTGTTGACTGGTGGCGCCCATTTACAATTAGACATTCACATTTTTTTTATCTTGATCGAAAATTCAAAAACTATTGCTATCTATAATTTCGTTTGCTATTTTTTAGTAATCTTGTATCAACATTTTAGTTTCTTAATGCCAGAACGAGAATTGAAGCATCAAGCATCGCGCATACAGCCAGACAATATATGTATGTACATTATTTTATTATATAGGTACATACTGTATACTGAGAACAGTCGCAGGGGCACAAGCGTGCGACAGTGTTTGTAGGTTCGATTCCCAATCGAAGAAATGAAATATTTCATATTTTCATTTTCCTCGCTGCGGTAACAAAAGCGCGGCGTTAAGTTTCGCCCCTCAACACGCAATGCCGGTAAAATTCGGCAGAAAGTTGGGACCGGAAGTGTCTTAATAGCAACGGAGTAACTAAACACCAAGTTCCCAAGTTCCTTCTGTCTACCCTGCTGTATATGGAGCACTGCGTACAGCTAAAGAAATAAAAAATATATATGTTAATTTCTATCTGCAGCTTAGGAATGTATATTAAAATCCCACAACTGGGCAACGTGGGCTTAAGCCCACATATAGGTATTAGCCTACAATTGTTCCACTAAAGACCTTCTAAGTAATCATATTTCTTAACTACGCTCACTCACTAGTGACGAGTCGACAGGCTCTATCGTATTGCACGCTTAGATCATTTTAAACAATTACTTTAAAATTTAATTAAGTAAAAAGAAGCATTATTTACAATATGTGAAAAAGAATCAATGAAGTGACTTTTTTTTGTTTTGTGAAATTTTAGGTTTTTTTTTAATATTTTTTTTTATGTAGTGTAGCGGTATTTACCTTTTGGATTGACGATTTATTATTTTATAGACGTGAGTTAATTTTTCTTAAATAGCTTTACTTTTTGTGTAATATATTTTTTTACGTAGGAATAATTTAATATTTGTTTCTTTAATTTAATCTGAAATCTAAAAGTATTTCTGTTTTACTGAAAATCTGGTTTTATTAGCAGCATCCCCCATGCTGTTAGTCGTGCGGAACCTAGGAACCTTGTGTTACCTAGTTTCCCACTTTCTTCCGCATTCTGAAGGCATTGTTTGTTGAGTAACGGAATTAAACGCCATCCTTCAGACTTGTTACCAGAGAAAAAAATGTGAGTTCGATTTCCATTTGGGGAATGAATTAGTATCATTAATTGTGGATAACATTTGGACGGCCCGTGGAGAGCAGCGACTCAATACTAAGACTCTACCTACGGTGTTATTAGGAAAATAGCGTGAAGACGATTTTATTATAATTTTTACACAAAATATAATGACCAAGACATTAACATTAAAAAAATATAATTAAAGTAAACTAAATAGATTTTACCTTGCCCAATATAAGTATAGGTAATTATAGGGTAATCTCATTTTGTAGACGGCCTCGGTTTTCTTTTGATAAATTTTTAATTAAAAGCTATAATTTAAACGAGTATTTTAGAATGTAGTGTAAATCATTTGGATTTCCGCTGTAAGTTGTTATTATTAAGACGTTTTTCGGATAATAATAAAAAATATTTACATATTTACTAGTCAATGGGGCTGTCGTGGCTTGGTGACACAAGGGTGCAACTGTAAGCGCGACGGTTCTGGGATCGACCCCCGCTCAGGGCTCAGGCTCAGATATTTAATATTTTCATTTCCTCGCTCTGGGAACGATGCAAAGCGTGGCGTTGAGCTCCGCCACTCAACGCGCAATACCCCGAGAGTTTGACATATAACTGAGAACGAAAGTGTATTAATGGGAACGGAGTATCCTAACATTAGGTTCCCTGGCTTAATCTGCCTACGCTAAGCTAAGAAAATTTAAAAGTTCAAATATTTTACCATTTCATAAATGCATCGCTTGACTCCAAATAATCTAATCTCCGTATTGTTTTATTTTTCTACTAATTACTGTGATTTATCTGGCAGTATATCAACTCTATCACTTTCTCACTACTATAGCGCAAATATCTATGGTACACAGAGGTAGCGAGTTATTATTCTTTCTTAAATATTTTTTTAATTTTATAAACAAATTAAAAAGTAAGTTTAGCATTTGTTTCTTAAAGAGTTACCATTCTACCATTTATTGTTAGCATTTCGATTGTGTTAACTTTATAACACAAAAAGCAAAAACCGGAAGCTATCATGGCGCAGTGGGACGGTGTATGACTAAATATTATGAGTTCGACTCCCTTTAGGGAATGAAATATTCTTATTATTTTCATACGTTTCACCACTAAATATTTCCAACATGAGCGGCACGTGCAGATCGGAGTGTCTTGACACTAGGTTCTGTCTGCCTATATATGCGGATTAGTGCGTGAGAATAAGTAAATTCTTTTGTTATTTATGATTATCTCTCTGTTTACCCCGTTATATGAGATGGAGGTTATGAGTATGTCAACATAAAAAACCATAACAAAAAGCCAGCTTTGCTTAAAATAGTAACAAGGACAATTCTTAAACCGCATATGTGTGGAATATCATTGAAATTACCTTAAAGACACCTGCGACATTCCTATATATCGATGTGAACTGGACGTACAAGATTGTACGGACATGCTAAAAAAATATTACTAGGTGTATTATGGCGTAGTCGACCAGCTTCGACCTTAAACGCGAGGATTGCGGATTCGACCCAAACTCAGGGAAATTATTGTTTTAAAATTATTATCTTTTTCACCCGCATAGACAAAGGCCGTATAACAAGAAGTGGAGAATTGAGTGTGTTTACAGTAAATTCCCACTGTCTACTCTTTCACAAAGTGTAACATATTACCGCAATATGTATAAATTATAAACACAAGGTTTAATTTATAATTTAATTTCTTAATTTTACGATTACGAGAATTAATAATTATGTATTTATTTTTATGTAACGATTAAAAATGTTATTAACACATTTTTATTACTTCAAAAATATAACAACTAAAACTTTAAGCAAAAGTAAATATTTGGATGATTTATATATCAGTTATGTCGACAATAAATGACAAATGAATACCTGCGCAGTCTTAATTATAATTTTTTGCTTTACATGGAAAAATCTGGAAACCTAGTGTGGAGACACTTCGTTTCTCCCCTTTTCGTCGAATTCTGAAAGTATTATATGTTGAGCGGCGAAACTTCGCTTTGCCACACTACCAGAGCGAGGAAATAAAAATCCTAAATAAATATTTCCTCGAGTGAGAATTGAACCCTCAATCTTTTCTGCCCTCTATACATTAATACATTCGCGCCCCTGCACCACCAACGTCTTTATTTTTCCTAAATATTAATCTTTGCAGCTGAGCATTGCTTTGAAATTTAAACTATTACTTAGTAAAGAAAAATAGGATTATTTTTTTAAGCAAATTTATTTTTTTTACAAATTTGTAAGAATCTCCCTACATAGATAGTAACAACATAAATAAGTTGTAACACACGTATTAATGTTTCGACTTAGGTTGATGAGAACGTATGGTTTTTTAAATAAAAATAGGATTTTTGTAAATTGTAAGTAAACTAAGTCTTACCGCAAAATACATCTCATGGGGAAAAGCGGTAAAACCACGATCACAAAGCTAGTCTACAAAATATAATTATAATATAATAATATAATAGAGACGTTGCATAACAGAAATATATATTTTTAGTAAAACACGAGAGCTATTAGCTTAGTGCCGCATATAATTAGTTGGGGGCTAGAAAGCGTGGAATGTCCGCTTCTTTTACTATGTATTTGTACAGTAATTTCGTAGATTTTTGACGGTATTCTTGAAATTCTTTGTAATTAAATTGTATTTGTGTTTTAATTATATTGGACTAGTGTCGTGTTTGTATGGAACACACGTGGTTGTAGGTTCGATTCCTATTTTTATATTTTTTTTAACGGAGTACGCATGTCTAAAACGGAATGAATTATAAATCAAGGAACAAATATACAAACAGAAAAAGAAAAATTGTCTTGTATAATATCAATATATTATATATTATATATGTATAATATTAATATATTATACAAGATTATTAATAATAAGAATATTTGTGTAATTTATGTTTTATTACTTAGTCACTTGCAGCTCTACCTGTCTAATATTTCTATTAATCATATAGCTATCAAATTTAAAAAAAAAAAACGGAAATTTTGTCTCGTTGCCAGAGCTGAGGTATGAAAATATTAAATATTTCACTACCCCAAGTGGGAATTGAATCCATAACAGTCGCATTTCATTTTGAACCAGACTATAAGTCTGGTTCAAAATGAAAAAATATCGTTATGTGTAGTCCCTTTGTCAAGAAAGATTACAGTCACGTAAAAAAAGATTTCGATGTAACCCCTTGTACTAGCAGCGGTCAGAGTCACCTCGGCCACTTCGAATGAGTCATGTGTTATAAACAACTCTTAATTTCTAATAGATCACTGAAGATATTTTCTAATTTTCCCAACATTATGGTATTTTAACTTCGTCATAAAAAATATACAATAGTGGAATAATTTATAATATTATTATATAGTGTGTAGTAAAATAACTAAATTGTATTGTGTTGTCAATTTATAAATCTATAAGATGTTTATAGCAAAAGTCGTCGTTGTAGCAACGTAGTTGTTTTTTAATTATATAGGTAGCTGGGTTTTTTTTTTCTTGCGTGTTGAGAAGCGGAGATCAACACCGCTTTTTGTCCTGTTATCAGAGCGAGAAGCTGAAAACATTAAATAGTCCATTGCCCCGAGAGGGAACCGAACCTACAGTCACACACTTTTGTCATATACCATATCATTTTGTTTTTATTTAATTAACGACAATTATAGTGCTGAGGCTATCGCGGCGCGGTTGGATAGCTTGTAAAAGTGGAGTGATTGTAGGTTCGACACATACTCAAGGGAATTATTTATTTTCATTTCTGTTACCTTCACCTTAGATAACAATAGCACCTGGGTGTTTTTCTGTTTCAAATATTTGATTTATGCCTGAAATAGGAACAGAACCCAGCGCTTGTAGTCAGAATGTTGTTGAATTATGCCAAATCAGTTTATTTTAAGAACTTCATTATAGATTTAATTAGGGTCTTAACACTAGGTTTCCTCTGCCTATCCTGCTGTGTGCGGGATACAGCGTGAAGCTGATAGTTTTTCCTGCCACATAAACTAGGTTTAGAACTAAATCTTCTGGCATATAATTCCTGCGAAAGTCCAAATACATGGTTGCCATTTTCCACATAACAAACATAATATTGTGTTAGTATTTGGAAACCGTTTAATATTTACATGCTCAAGATTAATTATTCCTTTTGTTATTGCTCTAACAGAGTGTAGGTGTCAAAATTTCTGAAGGCTCCTTTCGAAACTGTATGCAATAAATTATAATATTCATACCTAATGTAATGTGTTATTTCAACGCATTTTGCTCATACTTGAAGTAAGAACGTACGAACTTAAAACTTAACTTAAGTAACTACGTACGAACTTGAAATAGGCAGTATTTGGATAAGGCTCCATTCTATAGAGGAGACCGAGGGAAACTAGTGTTAAGACACTCCTTCACACACCGCAGAATTTGCGAGATTGCGTGTTGAGTGTTGAGTGAAGTTAATGTCGCGCTTCTTCTAACCTGAGCGAGGAGATAAAAATAATTTATTTCTCCACGGATAACATTTTTTTATGTAATCTATATTTCATTAGTAACTAATTGGACTCCAACAGCATATTTAAATTAAAAATTAATAGAGAATTAATATTTTGAAATGTCACCATCTAGCTTATTAGACTAGAGTGCTTGCCGAATATCCTAGAAGCGTGCATTCAATTCAGTATTTTTTTAGTAAGAGGCAGAGGGAGTCTGGGAACATAGTGTTAAGACACTCCGGTATCCGTTAAGATACTACCGGTTCCCACTTTCCGCCGAATTCAAATGTGAAATTACAAAGCCGCTCTTTTGCCTCATTACCAGGGCGAAAAAAGAAAAAAATATATATTTAAATCTCCCGAGTGGGAATCGGACCCACATCCGTCGTATTTACAGTCACACGCCCCAGCGCCACGACGTCTTCAATCTACAATTGTTAATTTAAGTAATTGTTATTTGAGGCCATCACGACGAAGTGGGACAATATCTCACTGATAACGGTGACAGATTCGATTAGAACAAAAAGCCTCTCAGGAGTGATTATATTTATTTGTATTCTAAAAAGACAAAATACGCCGATGGGTTCCGTCACAAAACGCGATGTCTAGTAAACAGGGGGGAAAGTGGATAACGGAATGTCTTAATATCCTCCTACGTCCTGAAGTATGCGAGAAATATGGACTTACAAGAAATTTAGATAATAGAGATCACTCAAAAATTAAGAACAAAACCTACTATACCTACTACTGTACTATAGGTACATAGAATTGATTACATTCCATTGTAGGCTTATAAGAAATTAGGGCCAAGGATAAAGAGTCTCATCCCACCATGCATCACAATTGACACCCACGACGCTAGAATTGCATGTAACAATAGATCGAGGTCCATCTACACTTGTAGTTGGTTCTGTAATAGTGTAGTTAAAACTAATGTTGATATCTATTTTAAGTTTTATTAGAAAAATAATTTTAAATTTCTTTGACAGTTAAAGTAACTTATTTCTCTATGTTTCTCTTTCCTTTTTTTTATATGAAATTTCATTTTGAAATTATTTTATATTGGAACCTAAGTTTATTGCATAGCGTTTAAGGATTCTAATAAATTGAGCCATACATTCAATACCAGTACGTCCACCTTTATCCACACTCTCCATCTATTCTCTCTTCTGTTTGATACCGCAAATACATCCACCTTATTTGGAGCCAAATAAGCCCCCAAATATCTATGATCGGTTCTTTCCGACTCGCACTTGATCGCTTTTTTAGTAACTAATTGTATATAAGTATTGGACGCATAAACAGTACGCGATAGTATTTGCTAAAAGGCCTAACATTAATCTACTGAATTAAGGTCACGTAAAGCAATTTGTCTAAAAACACTTGCAATTACTATGTCGAAAGACAAAATGAAGTTTATTGTCGTTTATCGATTTTTAGAAGATAGAAATATATAGGTTTTTTTTAGAAATATTACCTTCATTTTATTTCGTCTCGCATATTTAATATTTATGCTCATTTTGAGACACAAAATTTAAAGTAGCCGGGTCGAGTCCGTGCCATTTTATTTACCGTTTAAAAGCTCATTGTAAAGCGTCTTAATTTAGTCCTGATAATTGTAGGTTCGATTTCTAGTCGGCGGAATAAAATATTTTTATATCGCCGCTCTGGTGGGACAAGACGCGGCGATTTTCGGAGAAAAGAGGAGGATAGGTTTCTTGCCTACACTACTGTATGTGGGATAATGCAAGAAGTTATAGTTAGTCCCGCTTACTAAGCTTCACGCTCTATCCCTAGCGCCTCCTCTTTCGCCTCGTCTACTCTCATTAATCTCTTTACACTAAGATACTAATTTGAGACTTACACCTGCATACCTCTCGTGATTTTTCAACTTCACGCTCTATCCCGCATTTAGCAAGGCACAAAAATCTAGTGTTAAGACACTCTGTCTCATTTTCTAGGCATCACGTGTTGAGTGGCGGTGTTGTTACCAGAACGAATAAATGAAAAATTTAATAAATAAAAGTTCTTTCCCTCAAGTAGAAATCGAACCCACATCCATTGTTTACAGTCAGACGCATGTGCCGTTTAAATATAAATAACATAATATAATTCTTATCTGAACAATCGTTTTATATCAACAGCGTACATATCCAGTGGCAGCTGGATGCAAGTATCTTATTACGCTCTTAACATGATTCTACAAATAATAATTATATACTAGTTAGGTAATTACTGAGTTATACGCACCCGGTCTATGATGTAAGAGAACGAGATTTTTATTTATTTTTTTTGTTTTAAGCTTCACACTGTCTACATATAGCACGGAAGACAAGGAAACAAGTGTTTAGACTCTACGTTTTCCATTTCTGAAAGACTCCACACCACACTTTATTTTCTTCTCACCAACAAATATAGGAAAATAATTTCTTCCCTCCAACAGTGATCGAACTTACAATCATCATATATACGCTCTCTTGTAGTGATACGATGATATCAACGGTTTTAATGAGAACGCAGGGTCTAAACAACAGGTTCCATCGATTTGTTAAGGGAAACAAACTATAAACTAATCGTGGCGCAAAGTTACAAAGTGTGATTGTTAAATCGACTGGTTGTGGGTTCAATCCTGACACGACGAAATGAAATGTTTATAAAAAAATTAAATTAAATTAGCTCCACGCTGTATCCCGCACACAGCAGGGTAGG
>DWAP01001544.1:0-15524 GCA_018230625.1 Heliconius eleuchia
AAATTTTTTTTTCGACTTGGCTTTAAGGGAGAAGGGCGAGAATAGCGGGTTCCCATAGAGCAGGGGCCTTTTAAACCTATACTTATAACTTATAGGTCGAAAGCAAATGCACGGGGACAGAAGGGAGTGGGGCGCCTTCACGTTGCAACTGAAACAAAAATGAATCCATGGTATGCTAAATAGTGTCTTCTGTTCTAGATTTTTAATTTATTCAACTATACTACTACTATATTTGATAAAACAAAAGATGTCCAGTTCTACTTGTAATAGTTCAAGGTGGCGACGATTATGTTGTTACGATCACGATCTATATCGATCATTTACGTAATTTAAATCGAACAAAAAACTAAATCAAATGATCTTCCATCTTAAAACAAATGAATAAGGTTGATATTGTTTTGAATTTTTCGTATAATAATAATCGCTTGCATTTGACACCGATGTTTGGATTACTTTAATTATTGTACGATAATTGATTGGTTCTTGTCAAAGCTCTTTGTTTTTATTCTAGTTGAACATCCTTTGGTATTGTGGTCTAGTGGTTGGTCCAATTGAACGTTATGTTCGCGAATTCTATTATTTTTGTAGGGAAAATTATTTTTATAAGACAGGTTTCCTATTTGGTTATATGAAGTGTGACTCCATATGAGACCACAGTTATTTTGTACGAGATTAACTTTACCTACTTCCTTTGTGGAACATATTTTTTTGCTTCACGCTCTCTCTTGACAGGGGGACAGCTTTTTAATATATTTTTGTGATTAAAATAATAAAATTGGATCCTCCAAAAAAAATTATATAATTTATGCAGCGATTATAATAAGTCTTGTTTAGAAAGTCATAAAACACAATTAGGAGATACCAAGGACAAGAGACGACGTACAGTGTCGTGTACAGTACCGAAGTATTACTTAATTGTTCGAATTCGTATATATAAGTACGAAAACCCCGTATGTGCCATATATTTAAATAAAAATATCTCCATAGCAGGCTAAGCAGAGGAATATATATAGGAAACCTAGTGTTAAGACAGTCTGCTGTCTACCCACCGCCAATTTTCGAAACACTGTATATTGAGTAACGGAACTCAACACCGCGCTACCTAAACTTGAGCTTTGGTTAACTTTTACGAAATTTAAAATTGGGAACTTTCAAAGTAATTTGACACGATGTTTATGAATTTATGCTTAATTGGAAGATTAGATATTGTCCTTCTGTTCATTGTAAGATGCTTTATTTTAGTTTGGTTCTTAAATCGAAGGTATGGGCGTAGGAATGCGAAGGTTCGGATGTTCCCTGCCAACCTAGCAATAGTCTGGTGGTGTACCAGCCCTCCGTCCCTCCCGAGAATTCTTAATACGTACAAAGAACTATACGTACAATAATCAATTCAAAATTAAATTCATTCGAGTTTTACATTTTTTAAATAAATTTTTCTCTCATATGGCACTTAATGTCACCAAAATTGGGCATTGCGTGAGAAACGGAATAGCTGAACCATAATTTCTCTCTGTCTATCTCGCAAATGCAGCATACAGCCTAAAAAAATGGATATATGTCATGAAAATTTATTGTAGCTATACAAATGTCCATCTTTATGCCATGGATTTAGATTTGATACCCCTTAAGGGGATTATTAAATATGAAGTGACATAACACTAATTTATTTTAGAATCTTCTGTGTAAATCTTTCAAATTTGAATATAAAAACATAAAAAGACACACTATTATATATTTCTGTAGTAAGTACCTCCAACAAGATTTAAATCTTGAACTAATTCATACAAACAAATATCCAATGAATATGACACTTGGTATATAACCAATATTGCAAATCTAATATGATAATTACAAACATTATTCATTGAATTTCGTACGCTAACAACCGATATAGTTCCCATAGTGCGAGCGATGATTAAATGCTCTAAATTCCATCCTCTTATACCAAATGCCAGTTGACTCATTGCAATTAATATAAAAAGGTGATCCGTTAATCATTCTTTTTTTATCTTATTTAAAACTTGCTGTAGACGGCTTGTCAAAATAATATAATACAAATAATTTAATGTATTTGTTTGATATCGCTGGAAAGATTGATCGTTTTTTAGGATTATAATTCAACAATTATTTAATTAATTTTTGCGACGAAAATATAAAAAAAATATTCTTGCATATATTGTTGCTATATTATTATTTACCCTGATTCATGTAATTAAAAAAAATAGTGGAATTTAACCCACATCTATGGTTTGACTTTTCCAGCTGCGTAACAGTTATTTAAGTTTATTATATTTCTAGGCCATAAACATTTTTTTTTCACGCTTTACGCCGTAGTCTGTGTGTAGCAGAGGAAAAATTGCGTTAGGATTCTCTGTTCCCCACTTGCTTCTTGAGTGACAAAATTCAACGATATGTTTTTACCAGAGCGAAATAAAAAAATATTCAATTATTTAAAAAAATATTTATATAGGTCATCAGTGTGACATAAAACTAGCTCTAAATCTAGTTTCAGTCGAGGACACCAACATTTCAATTCACTGTCGCTTCTTGCCAAACAACTAAAAGTAATTACCATTTCGAAATATTTAATCTGGGATGTGAACGTATAGTTTAGTGGGCTAAGGATTTTTGATTAGTTATGAAAAAGGAAATATGTTGAAAGTTATTTTTTAAGTATGTATGATGATAAGGGAATAGAGGCATCTCCAAAATATTGAACTGGACAATATATATTTTTTTATATACATATCTGACAGGCCAGTCGTAGCGCAGGGGTTGTGCGATTGTAAGAGCGACATGTACGATTCCCACTCGAGAAAATAAAATATATGAGGTAACGAGGCAAAGTGCGGTGTTGAGTTTCGCCACTCAACACACAATGTCTCCAAAATGGGGAACTTAAGTATCGTAATAGGTAGGGAGTTCAGTTCATGAATTAAAAAACGTGGTATTGTTCACATAATAAAATAATACACATTAAATATTTGAGGCAATCGTGGCAGTACCGACCGTTTTAAATTTCTTTAACACTCGGGGGAGTGAATTAGTTTAAGTTCATCGCTCTGGTAATAGGACAGTGCGGCGTTGAGCGCCGCGTGCGTAGTGCGTGGAATGTGTGTGACAAGAAATTCGAGTGTCTTAACACTAAGTTCCCTTTGACTGCCCTGCTATAAGTAAGTATAATATAGCGAGAAGTTATATGAAACAAAATAAGTGATTAAATATTGTTAACATTGTTCAATTATATATTAATTGTACAGTAGGTACATAAACAAGTTACTATCAATATAATATTCGAATTAGGCTCAAAACTCTTATAACGCATGTAACATCATTCCACTGAATAAAGAACAACCTTCATCGAGTTAACATTGCAGATTATGAATGAATAATCAATTGCGTACAATTTGCATACAAATGTGCTCGAACGTGTTTTTAAAAATGCTTTGTAATAACATATATTGATCGTTTGGTGCAACAATAACGTATATTCATTTATTGAAAAATGCTGCATTTAATGCGGGAGAGGCATTCAAAATTTGTAAATTCGTGTTTGTCATTTCGCATTCATTGATATTAATTATTTAAGTTTTTGCCTGCTAAAGTTCTATTATAGTAATTTTTAAATTTTTTTTTTTAAGTTGTGCTTGTAAGTGCCGAATATGCAATTATCAATGTTTAAGGGAGTATTTGATGAATTGGAAGAGTCTTTCTACGGATTGGAAGAATTAATAATTATCATTTCCTCGCTCTGAAAACAGAATAACACGCCGGTCGACGACGACGGAAAGTGGGGAATGGAGTGTATTTAAATTAGGTGCCCTCTGCCTATCCTGCTATATGTGGGATGCAGCGTGAAGGATATGAGATATAGCAAAATAAATTATTTACAAATAACAACATAATAATAGATCAATTAACTTCTAATGTACATAAATTTAGCCGTCTTGTGTCAAATTACTGTTGTTTCCGGTGCCGGCGATTATAAACATCCTTCACATCAATTATATATAAATTGTATGAAGCAAAGTCACGTCTGTCGTTTCGTTAAATATCGCTATAACTTATTATAATCAATGTTATTTAGAAGTTTTAGGTAAAGGAAACTTAACGTCGCGCTTTGTCTACAGAGGAGAATTAAAAATAATCAATTCCTCCCAATTAAAACCGAATTTCCAATCATAGCTTTTTTTAAACAGGAGTGCTCATTTCGATAATATAATCACAATTAGGCCGTCATGGCGGGGCATAAGCATAAAGTGCCGATTTTGAGAAGCGAAATGTCTTAATGGGAATACAGTGTCTTAACTAGGTTCCCAGGTTCCCTCTGTCTACCCTGCCATGTGCAGCATGTGGATACAGCACGACGCTAAAAAAATATTACAATTTGAAACTGACCAACTGATACTTTTGTACCAGTTCAAACTTCTTCTAGATATCTACCACAAATAATTAAATTATTCAACCAAACTACGTTTCAAAGGCACATTGCATTACTTGACAATGTTATCTTAAATTAAATTAATTGAATGTTCAATAGTTTGTATAATTTATTATATTTCAACATTACAGCAAAGGTTAGGCATTAATTTAGGTATCAAAATGTGAACCTGTAGGCCTCTGCCCACCTGTAAATACCTCTATTTCTAATATACCTATTACTAAAGACCTGTGTATATATGTATATAATATTTGACAGTAATAATTTAATATTGAGGACATAGTGGCGTAGCGTGACGGTGTCTGAATGTAAACGCGATAGTTGTAGATTCGATCCTAACTCGAGGGGTAAATTATTTTCATATCCCTGCTCTAGCAAGACAAAGCGTGATATTGAGCCTCAGCTTAAATTCAGGTGTAAAACGAATATCGGGGTGTCTTGACAGGAAGTACTCTAAACCGTAGCTGCAACATGCGAGATACATAGCAATATATATATGACATTTACTCGTCCAGCCTAATAAATACTCACAATTTTATAATATTAGTTTAGTTATTTAGAAATTCCAGTACCTGTACGTTAGCTATTATAAATGACTTCATCGGCATCGCGACACGCGTGGCCGCGTCGCGATCGGGGCTTATCAACACGAGAACGTATAAATAGTCACGTTTCTACATTAATCTGTAATTATGGTAAAACGGACAATGCTCTCATATAAGAAATATTTTATGATATTTCTGATTGTCATACCATTCTTATTTTTAGGGTTGTGTACCTCAAAATATAAAGAAAGATAAACTTGTTGTCCGTCTGTCAAGACCGTGTTTCTCAAGATCGCATGGTGGTACCAATATGAAAGTAGCAAATATCCAGCTCTATATAACTTCTAGTCACGAAAACAAAAGATATATAAACGTTTATGTATCGCTTTTGCCGTAATTTATAGGGTACACCCGTCGTCCTGAAATTATGATATTTGGCAAAAAGTCAGAACTTGCATAAAGGAAAAAACCGAAAAAATGGAAATTTATAGGTAAACAAAAGAAGTCGTTACAAAAGAAACTTAATTTTTTCAAATTTTATATCAGTTGTACAGTTTTAGTATTGTACATTACACAATCCTTAAATTGATACGAAAGCCTCGGCAGTAGAGTCCAACTCGCGTTTGACGAGTTTTTTTGTCAGGTGGGAGTCAAACCTATAATGTCACGTCAACAGTCCGCAACAATGGATCATTCCTTATAAAAATTTTACTCGGTGAGCTGGCAAGTGAGTCAACCTTTCTAACCACAAAATTTCCTTCTATGAGTAAATAGATACTTAGATTATATTATATGTGAGTAAACTGCATGCGGTGTTACAAAACCTTAGGTCTTCGCTTTCTATGACACACATTCTAAATCCTGTATTATGATTTCTTAGTGGTATGAATAAATAAATATTTATTAATTTTTCTTAAATATATTTCGTAAGTAAAAAAAATCTAGGGTGCCACTATTAAATCCTTAATATCCTTTTGTTTCTACGAACTCTTCTCTTTTTTCTTTTATAAGACTGTAGATACTACCACTACCGCGCCGTGTTTGTTATTACTAAAGTAAATAATTGAATTAAGTTAAATATATTTTGAGGCAGTAGTGGTGCAGCGGCACTGCATCTGACTGCTATTTCAACGGTTGTAGGTTTGACACCGGAGAAAGAATCTCACTCTGAGTCTTGAGTTTCGCCTTTGACACGCAATGTCTTGAAAATTTACGTGGAAAGTATGAAATGGAGCGTCTTAATACTGGGCTCTGTCTGCTTAATACGGGATACAACATTCAGCTAAAAAAAAGGAAATGGAGATTGTAAACTTTACAAGATCTCAAGAGTCTGTTGTTAAAGGAAATTAAAAAAAAACAATGCACAGATTGAAAAATAACAAGAAAAAAATAAATATTAAATTTCAAGTAGGTTTAAAGTAATGATTGACATTTTAGCAAATCACGTGTATCATTACTTAGAGGTCCCGGGTTCATATTGCACAGTCATATAATATGAAATTGTAATATAAAATCGTGAGTTATGAGTATCTTTAATTGTTAATATATACTTACGTACATTTGCACGATTTTGCGATTTAGCATATATATAGCATAATTTGCTCATAGTAGTTAGGTAGAGAGAACCTAGTGTTAAGCCACCAGATCCGTTCCCCACCGTCCAGCGAATTTTAAGACATTATGTGTTGAAAGGAGGTACTCAACGAACTCAATTCTTTGTCCACAAGAGCAAGGAAAATGGTTGAACTTACAACCATCACGTTTGCACTCAAACTATGTGCCACTAAAATCAAGATATTAATTCATATCGTTATAGTAAAATTACATAATTTAGTCAAAATTGCATATTTTTAATCATATTTAGTAAAGATATGAATGAATTCCCATAAAATTACGTTGCATGTTTGTAACAAACGCAGTGAGCAATCTCGGAACGTCAAGGCTTTATTATACGATGTACATAAAATACAATGTTAGATAAATTTTGTCATACATTTATGTGAATACGTATAAACTATTGTGCTTCATGTTTTAACCAACTTTGAAGACATAATTAAGCAATGGAGATTTTTTTTGTAATTACTGACATCATCGTCGTAGTGATTGAGACAGAATAGTGTAATATTTGTCGGCTTTTAAGTTCATTATAAGAAGAATGAAGGAAGGTAGTGGAGGGAACTTCCCGTATTTCGGTCGTTCGATTTTCGGTCCAAGCGATTCAACGCCATGTCTACCAGAGACGCCACGACCGTAAATTGATTTTGTATATCTTATCAAAATTAAGGCAGCTTTTCAATCACATTTACAGAACAAATTAAGATCCGTATTTGCAAACCGCTTTCGACTCTGAGGGCGATCTTGAGATGTCGTTTTCATTCTTTATTTATATATTAATCCATAAATGAAAACGACATCTCATATAAATAGTTAATGTAAACTGTAAATTACATGTAATTATATATTGTAAAACATATTATGCGTAATTTTTAAACTTTTTGTTTCGTTGTGTAGTCGTTTGTTAATAGTGTGAGAATAGTAATTGTGGCACATAATTGTTTTTGCCACAGTCACGTTAACTATTACGTTAGTAGCTACCGTTTTCGATGTATGGTTAAGTAAGCGATTTGTGACGAATTCTTGTCTACTATATTGTGAGAAAGCTAATGTAAATTGAATGGACATAATGAAATATATGAATCAATTAACTTCACGTAGGTTCAGAATTTTCAACACAATTACATATAATAATAATATATTATCATAAATACGTTATGAATTCTTTGAGTTTATGAAAAGAAGAAATAGATTGACTTTATTTAAAAATTAAACGTTTTTTCATTTCAGCCTAATTTCGGACACGTGTTGTGTCGCGGAGGAGCTTAAAACCGGGCTTCGTCTTATTAAAAGAGCGAGAAAATAAAAAAAACTTATTCCCCCGAAAGGGAATCCAACCTGTTATTCTCGCGTTTACAGTCAGACGTTGATCTACTACGCCACGAGGGCGTCCAAAATGTTCGAGCTAATTTTCAGCCAAAATCAAGTAACTTAAGTACGTATTCAAATGAATGCGGTCACAGTGATTGTCAAACGGTAACAAAATACCAGCCTGCGTATTACGTGCATACTTTAGAGTTTAGACAGTAACGTAATAAATATTATATGCCGTATAGCTGTAGTAGAAACGAGGTAATGACGTTTAATTGTAATATAATCGTCTTTTATTTTATTCTTTTAGTTATTGTCTATTTATTCGGTTGTTTATAAGTGTTTCTGTGAAGTGATACATCAACATATAAAGTTCACATTCACAGGTTGATTTAAGAAGTTTTTTATTGAAATATTTGACTTTATTAAAGTATTTTGTTCTAATAACTGGCAAAAAAAAATATTAACTTTAAATTTGTTTGCAAGTACCTAATGCCAAATATCATCTTTCTATAATCAGTGGTTCCCGCAGTACATTGACTGTCAACCATTCAATTATTAATGAAAAAGGTGTGTGTGTGTGTGCATGTGTGTTATAATATATATAGATCTCTTTTCCCTCGAGCATTATTCGAACCCACAACCATAACGTTCAGTCAGTTGAACACAAACTACGCTACGATGGAGTCATAAATTCTTGCAAAATCTATTTTCCCAAGCTTTTACTCGCTGTTTCTAGTTTTAGGTCAGATTTAGAATTGAATAGTACAACGTATTGAAATAGCTTGTAATTTCCTATTGTTTAAATAGTTTTTTTTTATTGTAATGCATTTTGGATTTTCAATATTGCGTTTAAATAACACTGTACTGTTGGTGGTTGTAGGTTCAAATTTTTTGCTCTTTCAATTATTATACTTTACTATCATCATTATTATTATTAATAGGACGGGCCGTTTTGGTGCAGTGGTATAGGCGCGCCGGTTGTAGATTCGAATCTCACTTGATAAAATAAATTATTTTCGTTTTCCATGATCCTCTCTTTGGAATAAGACAAAGCGCAACTTAGAGTTCTAACACGAAATAAAAAAAAAATCGTGATGGACTGGAAAATGGGGAGCAAAGTGTTTTAACTAATAAAAAACTTTTAGACAAAATGAAATGCGGCGATAGTGTCTGCAAATATGACAATTGTATGTTCAATGGTATCCACGTGAGAAAATTCTTACAATAATAAAAGTTTATCCTATAAAATTAGAACATTCTCTAATTGTGTAGGATAACAGGATGCTATTGTGAAACATTCCAATCGGCAGTTAGGCCGTTCTAATGGAATGTGAGCGGCATTGCAAATAAAATTGAAATGCTACAAGTGTAAATAGGCCATTCTATTTTTCAATCTCTAAAACCTCTATCCATACTTATCTTATAAATTCGAAAGTAACTCTGTCTATCTATCTGTTTGTCTATCTTTCTGTCGGTGATGCAATCACGGCTAATCCGCTGATCCGATTGTGATAAAATTTCATATAGAGATACTTGAGGATCTTGGCTACTTTTTTCTCAAATTTATAATATTATAAGTAGCTTATTTGACAAAGCTATAGCTTTCGAGGCACTTAATATTTTTGTGTTTTAGACCTTTTTTTTAATAAACTCTTTAATTCAAAATCTGTATGCTCACAAACATCAGCAACTCTTTTAGGATATGATTAAATATGCTAAATACCAACTCGTAAGGTAGCAGTTGCGCGTAGCTGCAACATGACCGTGCTACTTTATTAATAAATATGATTCATAACTTCATTTGTTTATCATCTAGAACTTTAAAGACTAGACGGTCTATATGTTAGAGGAATATAAAATGGTTTATTAGGATAATAATATTAATTGTGTCGGCTCTGTGTATATTCTTATGTCCATCGATTCGATTTTAAAAGTGCTTGCAAAAGTAATATTGATGAAGACTAAAAAATTTAAAATATTTTAAATATAAATATTGCACCAAAACGAAATTAAACTTGTAAAAGTCTGTCTTGTGTTCAGTTAAAGGATTCTTAACTGAACTACAAAAAATCATCTTCTACATTAGAAGATTTAAATAATCAAAAAAAGCAAAAACACTCGTAAGAAGATCATCACTGAATGATTCAGTATATTATTATGATACACTTGTATTTTCTATTAATTGTACCAGTGAAACACCTATACTTGTATGTATTTATATAAACTTATCTACTTAATATTATAAAAAGCTGTAGAATTTGTTTTGTTCTAGTATCACAAGGAACTAGTGGTTCAAATTGATAATATTTTTGTGCTGGATAGTCCATTTGTCGACGAAGGCTTTAAGTTATGATACATGTTAATCGTTTCGGTTGACTCTTCGATTGACTCTGACTCCGAGGTGACTCTGATTGAAGATATAATGTTTTACACATTATATCTTCAATCAGAGTCACCTCGGGAAGAACTTGTCATGTATCAAATAAAACTATAAGTTATTTCCATTTAACCACGAGGGCGAAGTCGCAGGAAGAAGTTAAATAAAAGTTACTTTTGTTAACATAAGTTTAATAAAAGTTAATAGAGGATGATTATTTAATAATTACCATTAAAACTAATTATCTTTTTGCTTGCGTTTAGAAATCTCGCGTGTCTTCAAATTTCACTGCGCGTGCGTTCGTGCCACCTTTTTACTTGAGTCAATGTATATGTTTTATTAAAGAAATGTTGATTCATCTTTTGTTTGTATTGAAACCTAATAATAGATGAATATATCTTATATTATTAATCGTAAAAATGAAAAAGATTTAATTTACTTTATTTTTTACAGTAGACTTAACGTTGAGAATGATAACAATTTTAGTATATATACATGTATCTATATTTGCCACAATTTACAATATTTTGTCTGATCACCAAGCTTTCTCATCGTGTCAAGGTTTTAGCGATAATCTGGCTTGTTTGCATTTCATCTGCCATTGTTTAGTTTTGAGGTGAAGGATTCATCTTGATTATATCTAATTATTGTCATGCAATCTGCAATTTGAGGCCAGTTGTGGCGACAAAATTATACGCTCTAAGTTAATTTTTGGTTTATAATTGTTATGACTTGTGGCTTTTACAATATTTAGTACGGTTCTTATTGTTATTGCAAAAAAAATATTAGAAAATGTACGACATAAAATATATTATACACTACATACAAATCTTAGTACAACTAATCTACTGTGTTTGTTTTACTCGTTAATATACACGTGCTTATATTAAAAATCTCTATTATGGAAAGGTATAATTTTTACTGACCATAATCAATATTAATTTTATATAAGCAAATAATATATACTTTATAGTTAGAATTGAAGCTCGCGTAGCACAGCGATATAGCTTCTAACCGAAAATGTGACGCTTGTGGGTTCAGTTTCCACTCAGAAAAAATACCCATTTTCATTTCCTCGCCCTTGTATCAAGACAAACCGCAGCGTTAAGTTCCACTAGTCAGCTCGAAATATCTTAAAAAATAGAGTGGAAAGTGGAAAATGGAGTATCTTAACATTGAGTTCCCTCTGCCTACCGTGCTAGAAGCGGGACACAGCGTGAAATTAATTTAATAAAGTTTTAATTTATTTTATTATAAAAATTTCAGGGAGCGCACGGCGAACTACAACGCAAAGTAGCGTCAACACGACGCGGGACTCGCAACTACTGTCTCTTTTGGCAGCGAGGCGGAGACAGTTGCTGACTGGAAGACTGACTACTCATATCAATACTATTGCCAATTTGGCACATAAGTCTCACAAGTAAGATCACTAATAAATTGACTTCTATACACTACTATTATGTTATTCGTTCTGCTTATTTTTGTTTTTACATATTTTTTGACAGAAGAGAACTAAAATGCTTTGCCAATGAGATTTTTTCATTAGTTTTTTAGAAATAATAGTAAATATTTGAAATGAAAGGGAACAATAGCCTATAGCCTTACTAATTTGCAAATTTCCAATACATAACTTATATTTTAACATTTTCAAAAAATATTAGTTCATTTGTGTATTATTTTGGTTAAAGTACATAGATACGAAGTTTATAAGAATTCAAAATAATTACATATTATTCGAACGATGTTAACATAATATTTTTCTATTTTTCAGGGGTAATACGACGTTCGCTCAACTGGAAATTAGAGATTCGAATAGTTCTGTAGTGAAAAGAATAACATTTGAAAACTCTACAAATGAGGCAATTGCACCAACACTTAAACTTGTTTCGCGCGAAGGCAACAAGGAAGTCCGACAAGAAATCAAACCACATGAAATCAGGCACTTATTCGTACCGAGAGTACTGTATCAAGAAAATAAAAGCAGGGGTGGATTTTTAAATAATAGAAGGAAAGATTTCGGAAATAGGACATTAATCACAGAGACTACTACTGGGAGCGCAATAGTTTATGTTCCACCAGAAAAGTTAGAAGGACTTGATAAGGAAGTTGAATTAGATCCCGAAGAAGAATTCCAAGTGGATGAATCTAATCATGGACTTTACTTACTTAATTATTCTGACACAGATAATGTAACACATGGCCATTTGGAATTAAATAAAATACCTTCCAGTAACGAAATTAAAGATAATATAACATATTACCCTGATACTACTACAATATCAAATGAAGAAAAGGAAAAAACTACACCGTCTACAGAACCAGAAAAAGAAGAAAAACCCGAAGTTAATTCAATAGCAAATAGTACAAATATTCAGAATATTAAATTGGAAAAAACGGAAAATGAGAAGCTCAATCAAACTTTGTTCATGTCAGAGGAGATATATAACCATTTCCGACCACTGGAATCAGAATTACCAGATGAAGAAATGGCACCATTCATATTTTTTGGCCAGAAGATTGGAGGACAAGCAATTACTGATAATTTGACAAATTTACCATCACTCTCAGCATCTACTAAATCAGTTAACTTTATAGCGTCACCTTCAGAAAAACGAAAATTTAATTCAAGATATTCCGCTACAGAAAAATATAAAAACAGTAGTGCTGGTGAAGAAGAAATTAATGAAGACATGGATGTATCTGTAGTAAAAAATGTTATTGAAAAAAATAAAATTAGAAACACTGTAAAGGGTCCTGCGCCAGCCCGTCATGTCGGATTAGTTAATGCTTATAGAAAATATTCAAGTACAACACAATCGACATCCAAACCAACTTCGATAATGCAACTGAATGTAACTGAGTCAATTGTACAAAATGTTACTCCAAGTGTTTTAGTAAACGACAAAGAAAAGATCAGCATAAATGATACACTACAAGACTTATTAATCACTTCTAATGTAAAAGATTTAAATAAAACAAGTAATACAACAACTCAACCAAGAAATTTTACAAGAACTTACTTTAATTTACGCAGACGCCCATCTAGAGTAAGCACATTATCTAGTAAAGAAAATGTGGTACCAGAATTACTGAATGTAACTACAACAGAAAAGGCCTCTACTTCAGTATACACAGCAGTGGTTACTTCAGTATCAATAACGTCATCTGTCAAAGGACAAAATAAAACAGATAATTTAACAACAGATAACACTACAGTAACTGATCTGTTAGAGGAAGCTAAGAATATCACTGTTCCACAAATCGTTTCAGTAAATGAAACAGAAAGTAGCACACCTCCACCCACAACTGTAAGACCATTTAGACATCGAATACGAATCAGAACAACTACCACTGAAGGTCCAAAGTCATTTTCGTCTTCAACTTCGGCAGCTTTTACACCATTCTCTGAGTTTCCCCCAACCAGCGATAAATTTCTGCAAGAAGCTACAACTTTTAAGTCAATTGATAAAGTAGCTATTTTGTTACCACAAAGCGACAACCAGAATTCAACCAACGGAATTACTATAAAACCAAAAAACATACTAAGAAGGCGTCGACCAACAACCACAACCACTACTACAACTACAACCACCACTACTAGCACTACTACAACTAGTACAACGTCTGCCCCTAGTTTAACAACCATTAATGAATTAGAACTAACTAGCTCAACCATATTACCCACAACATTACCAGCATCAACCCCTGAAACAACAGAAAATACAATCAAATCGTTCATCATCACATCCCGTACTTCCTTAGAATCTAGTTCTAAACCTCTCATATTAAATGACCCTATAAAAGCCAATAAAACTACAAATAATACGCTAATAATAGACAGTGGTGATTCACAAAACGAAGAAGTTGTGATCGAAGCTGAAAAAACTTACACAGCGTCATATGTTTTGGCTGGCTTAGGCTTTTTACCAGTTATAGCTGTAGTAGCGTTTGTTCTACGAAATATATTGAATAAGAAAACTAAAGAAATCGATACCGAATACGAAGGCTATTTCGACGATGGTGGTGATATTAAAAAAGAATCGCCGATTACTCCAGTAGCCCGTCCTCCGCTACCCACTCCTACTAAGCCTGATCAAAAATGGGAATTCCCAAGAAATAAGCTCAGGCTTCAAACATTATTAGGACAAGGAAATTTTGGACAGGTAATACAAGGAAAAATATTAAATTTTTACTCATTTGAATGTAATATAAGACAACAGACATTCGGTTGGTATTTTTTGTTCTTATTATTATGTATACAAAAAATCCATATTTATTCTAAAATGTTCCTTTAAAGTAAAATTTATGTAATGATTAAACAGGTTTCTTTCTTATTTTAACCTTTACATAAACTACGGTCGTTATTCTTTTACATATATTTTAAGAAGAACACATCAATTTTATGAAACCTTTTTATTATTATTGTTATCTCTATATATAATAAGACAGAAAAAATATCTCGTCTGTACATTTAGTAATTTTGACTGAAATGGATAGAGGGATACTTAAAAAGAAAAATAGAAAGCAAAAAGTTTTTTTTTAAATTTCTTGTCTATCTGTCTGTCGATATGTATGGTCAAATTTTTCTCTGAAAGTACTGAACCGATTTACTTAAAAGTTTCAGCAATTGATTTGTTTTAACTCAACTTAACAAATTCGGTTCATTCGGTTTATTGTTGCATCATAATCAGTTTATTAAAAAAAGTTATCGTCATTTAAATTAACTCAAAGCATTAGTTTGCCTTCGAATGTTATATAGCAATCACGCTGGTAAGATTCTTGGCCAAAGAATGACATTCGAAACGTCTTGGTTATATGACTGTTAATAAAAATATATATTTTTGAAGCACTATTAAACAATATTTTATATAATAAAGTAAACAAAATTGAATTGTTAGTGGAGACTACCTTCATAAATCATAACAGTTAAGTTTAAGTCGTGATTAATTAAACACAAAAATAAAGCCCGATTTGATCTTCAAAATTTCTTTTGATATTAAGTAAATACATAGATTCTTTGGTCGGTTCGTTTGTTCGTTTGAAATAAGTCTATATAAAAATGCCTACAAACAGCCTTTCTACGTGTACTCTGTAATAACTACATATTTACCATTTAGCTAATAAATAATATATGTAACGAATTTAAAAACTGTACAGAAATTAATATGCAATCATAACTTATTTTACAAAGAATATTATGAATCCTTCAAATCAATAATTTAACATTTAAGGC
>DWAP01001545.1:0-15524 GCA_018230625.1 Heliconius eleuchia
ACCAGTCGGTTTTACAGTCACACTTCGTGCCGCTGCGCCACGACTGGCCTCAAAAGAAATAATAATATAAAAAATAAAACAGAAAAAATATTTTATAGTCTTATTACCATCAATAGTATGCCATGATATGGCCTCAATTTCTGCACACATTTGTCTATGGTCTCAGGTTCGATAATCAGTCCTCTGTTGTGTATCTGATGTGCCTTGTGTGGGAGACAGAATGATAAAAGAACCCATTTATTAATACGAACCTGTACAATACCTGAAACATAATCCAAGAGAAGTGATTCTCATATAATGGGCATTTTTAATAACTCAATTTAAGTTATAGTAACTATCTAAAAAATCCCAGATTAGTTTTATAATATATAACATACTAGTGTTCTGCTTGCGGCTTCGCCTGTTTGATATATATATTTTTTTATGGAAAAGGACAAGGCAAAGAAGCATTCGGGTCACCTGATAGAAAGCAATTATGCTTTTTACTATGTAAATTTAACATAATATCTGCTAATAAATTTATTTTTAAAGGATACCTTGGTCTCATTATACATTTAATTAAAGTTCATTTGAAATAAAATCCATACCAGTACTACTTAAATCTTCAAACACTGCTTTCATAGATCTTGCCAATGAGCTTCTTTGCAATATCAGATGGAATGCAGACTTGGGTGCAATATTCCTACTTTCCATACTATATGTGGCTGAACTGACTGAATGGCGGGAATTCTCTTCATCATCATCGTTTTCACCGGAATTTGTTTCACTGTCAAGTGCGGAGACTTCATCGTGTGCTGCTGACTGAAAATTATAAATTTTTAGACTATAGCAAAAACAGTAATAATTTAATGGGACTGTCGTGAAGCAGAGGCACATACGTGTGACTGTGACAGTTTTAGGCTCAACCTCGACTTAATATTTTCATTTCCTCGCTTTGGTAACGAGACAAAGCACAGTGTTGACGTCCGCCCCTTATCACGCAATGGGTCGAGATTTCAGTGGAAAGTGAGGAACGGTAGTGTCTTATTTATAAGAGATTGGTTTAATTACATTTGATGCATTTAAATAAGAAGACAGAGTTACGTGTCTAAATATATATTACAAAGTATTATTATACCAATTCATATTTATTGTATTTATCACTTTGTCATGATTACACTACTTCACTATCACAGATTAAGTTAAAAAATATATGATGTATACCACAGCTTTTTTTTTTATTTCATCAACTACAACTAACTGAAGTAATATTACTTACTGTTATAAAGAGTTATCAAAAGTTAGTCAATAGATTAAACTTACCATAATTTTCATTTCTTCGGTTAAATAGTAACATCGTTTCTCTTCAAGCTCTAGTGCTTTACCCAATCTCATGCTCAAATCATAGTAGCATTTAACTAAAATGACAATTTATAATTTGAAAACACAATTACTTCAATCTGCAAGGTGTCTGCAAAATTTGTGTGAGTGTTCATATCGCACCTTTAGAATGATAGAATAACCTAATCAAAAAAAACAAAGTTTTTAAATTTTTGTCAGAAATTGACCTAAAACGACACTGTACACAGCAGGGTAGGCAGAGAGAACTTAGAATTAAGACACTTGGTTCCCCGTTTTCCGCCGACCTTTGAAGGCGGAATGTGGGATACAAGATCAATTTCTGACAAAAACTCAAAATCATGGTTTTTTTTTATTAGGTCACTATAATTCTAAAGGTGCGATATATAGTGTAGGTGTAACATTACTTGCTTGGCCTAAGCCAGTTTAAACTGTTTTTTAACAATTGGCCTACACTTGTTGTGATAGCAGCATCATATGTTAAAATTAGATTTTATTAAAGTGAAAGTTCAAGCTGTCACTATACAAAAATGAAAAAAATTATGTCACCAAGCAGTTCAAAAAATATTAATGATAAATACTAAAAAATACTAAAAACTTTCTTTATCCAGCATATAATATTGCAGGCACAGAGAACCTAGTGGTAATACACTCCACTCTATTTTATGCCCAAATCTATGACACTGCATATTGTGACAGTAATGAAGAGAGAGAAAAAGTTAAATGATGATGACATGATATTTAAATATGATGTGATACAATATATTTAGGAATCTAATTCTTCTTATTTACTATTAATGTTTAAATGTTTTAAAAATATTGTCAGATTCAATAATCTTAATTATTAATTTCAACATACATCAAGGTTCCAAAAAAGATAATAATAAATTAATTGATGCTGGCAAAATTGTAAATATTTACAAGTGTACATACCTATAGAATGACTTGCGGATGCTTGTAATGCAAATACAATATTAACTAATATGATAGGAGCAGCCGAGTTGTCTTTGTTAGTTTTGTATGGTAATAAAGTTGGATGTCCAACAAATCTTACATCATTCACTTTTAATTCAAATTTTGTGTTACAAAGCTCAGCTTTTACTGCAAACAGAGTAGACAGCATTTCATCTGTGAAACCACTGACTTGACCTGAAATATTGTAAAATTACTATATTTCTTTTTTATACATACAAGCTGTCCTCCATGAGAGATAGAAGAAATTTTGTGTTAATACATATTGTTTCCCATTTCACACACATTTTGTCTTGTTATGTGTAGAAATAAATATTTAGGAAATGTAGCTTACATTATACAAATATTACTATTATATGTTAGCTAAGGTTTATATGTAAATAAAGAAACAACAAGAAAGATAATTTCAAATATAAACTTAACTTCACGCATGAATTAAAGATAGTCATGCATCGTATGGTGCATTTGCAGGTATATTTATATTAATTGGATTATAATGATTAATAAGATGCCAAACTCTAACCTTTATGTATATTTGATGTTTGTGACTGTGAATTTTGAAGTAGATCTTCAGCGGAGCTAACTGCATATGGATTGTGACGGCCACATTTTTTTTGTTTACTTTCATCTTTGCTTTCAGTTGTATACGGATATCTAAATAGTAATCTATCACCTTTGCTATCAGACTTAACAAAAAATATATTTAAAGGATTAACTTCCATTGCTAAATAAAAGGTAAAGTGAATAAAGACCCAAATTTAAACTTAAATTAGTCAGCACTGGTAAATAATGTAGTTTCTAAAGCAAGATGCAATGAACACGATACATATATTTTTAATAAAATAATTAATTTAATCATTTTATTTAGAAGTAAAAACAAAACTTAGCTCGTATTTAAACTTAGACAGATATAAAGATACAGTTAAACTAATTTATGTATAAAGAAATTATAAGAAAATACTCTAAAATTGAAATGATGCAAAGCAAAAAATTTTGATGAATAATGTCAAACGAAATGTCAATGTCAAAAATATTACAGATATTTATAATGATTAATTAATGTGCTCAATTGGCACGCTCGAAACGCTATAATTTAAGAAATCAATCAATAATGATTAAAAATTTTACTGAACGATACGTTCTCTAAGATAAAATTCAACTTCTCCGAAATGATTACCGAACTGTAAACAAAATAAGGAGGAAGCAGTGTCCACGTCCGAACCTATTAGGGCTGTCCACACAGTCATGCGATTAGAAGTAGTAAGCACTGCAGGCCTACGCCAGTTCTCTTTGCTTAAAGATAGCAATGTGCAATTTATGATAAATTGTATAAAATCGAAGATATTTCGTTTTATTCACAAATCATATTATTCATATAGAAAAGCTGGATGCATATCCAAATTCAAAATTCATCCTGTATATGTTTAATGAGTATAAAGACACATTTTATTTTATATGTGTAGTAAGTGCAAAACTAATATTTACTTCTACTTCAAAGTAGATTGTTTTATATTTAAAGTCGGAAGCATTCTTAAAATGCAATTTTAGGTCTAAAACCGTTTCTATTCATCTCATTTAACTATTGAATTTGTGACTGTATTCTGTCAATACTTTGTCATTTTGGTAGACAATTGACAATTTTCTTCTGTCAAAGAAAAATAGCAAAATCTATTGGGAACCGATTATTTCTTTTTAGTTTAATAAAAAACATTTTAATAAAATGGGAAATAAAGGTGATAATAATCACAAAATAAATCCAGTAAAAGTTCCCTTAGAAACCGATCAAGGTATTATTGATAGCGAGGAGCGTAAATGGGGTTTGCCACTGAGAGAAGTTTATAAACATGGACTCTCTTTTTATAAAGGTAAATTATTATTAAATTTTAAATTTAATATAAATCTATATCTATATAGTTATAGTACTTAAATATAATTGCAGATACTATCTATATTACGTCTTGCATTCATATTTAATTAGTCATTCTTCTGTACTATAATGATACCTTTTAGACAGCTATTATCATTATTATTGATTTTTCACTAACATAAACTAGGACCGAACCGATTATTCACTTTATTTTAAGTATATATAGAACATAATTAGGTATTGATTGTTCTATTATTGATAATATATAGTTCTAACACTACTGAAACATCCTTATGTTTCAGTTGGATATAATACAGTATTTATAGAATTTAATGAAACAATCACTGAAAAATTTTAAATTTATTATTTAGATAAAGAAGGAAAGGCACTACATTTAAGTTATGAGGACAGATTAAAGCTTGTTGCCTATACACAACAAGCAGCTCATGGTCCGTTAGATGTAAATTCAGCACCACCACTCGGAGTTCTAGATGTTATCGGAAGAGATAGGAGGGCAGCTTGGCAAGCTCTTGGTCAAATGTCACAAATTCAAGCTATGACAGGATTTATACACACATTGGATAGGTAAATTTTAATTTACCAAATATTTATATTTGCACATGCATTTATGGTCAAGGCAATTGTCTATGTCATTATTGTAATGCATAGTGGAAGTGTTTCACTGTGAATAATAGGGATGTGAGTTGAATCATCACATGGGGTAATAAATGATGTTAATAATTTCCTTGCTAGGTAGGTCCTTGGTAAGGCAAAGTAACACATTGTTTTGCCACTTAACACATAGGGATAAAAGTGGAGGATGGACTATCTTAGTTTTACCTCCTCTCTTTACTAGGTCCACAACTTTCGAAATCTAGTAGTTTTTTCTGTACTTTGACTTTTAGTTACTTAGTGAAAGATTTATAATTTTTTTCTTATCTATACTACAATGTAATATATTAAGTGATTATTAATTTTCAGATTATGCCCATTATTTAAACCATATCTTGAGGCAATACAAAAGGATTTGGAAGATAAAAAACAGCAAGAGTATGGCTAGTTTTAAATATTATTGCTATTTTTATTTATAATATGTTTATTTTGGTAATATTCCAAAATGAACATACTATAAATAAAAATAATGTCAATAATATTTTGAATTATATATGTTACAGGCTGCATAGAGCTAAAGAAGAAAGAGCTCATATAGAATTACAGAACAGAATAATATTAGAGAAACAAAAACAACAAAGCACTAAATTAACTGAAGAACAACAAGTGTAAGAAGTCAATTTTTTTTCACTATGTTTTTCACTTTGTTTCATCTCCATATTAAATCCCGCATGTAGCAGGATAATCAGTGAGATCAGAGTGCAATACAACATTATGCCATACAACAATTAATTCTCCTTTTACTGCCCAATTTTTGTGACTTTGCCTGTTCAATTGTTCACAATGAAAATAATCTATTTCCCAGAATGGGGATCAAACCTACTAATACATTTACAGTTAAGCCCTGTGCCGTTGTACCACAATGGCCTCTAATGTCTTTCAACATGTTCAATCAATTCAATAACAGATTTTGAGTATAGCAACAAATGCACTGAGGAAACACATAAAAAAATATAGCAATTTTCTGGAACATTGTTCCTTAAATTGGTATAATTTTTTATGGACTAAATGAGATAAACACACATTAAATTTAAGGGAATTACAAGATGTGTACCAACAATTTTTTAATACTGATAATTGATGTGTAATATAAATTATAAATGCATATTACACCAATATAGTCTTAGTATGTCACTGGCTTCCTAATAAATATTTATTATTTATTTATTTAATATTTTTTTTTTCTGTTATAAATTTGCAGGCAAAGAATAAAAGACGCACTGAATGCACAAACCTATGAACAATTCCTACAATATGCACAACAACAGTTTCCAGGGAATTATGATCAACAAGCGATTCTCATACGTCAATTACAAGATCAACATTATCAACAATATATACAGCAATTAGCTGTAGACCAAAGACTTGCAAATTCAAATTTGAATTATAAAGAATCTGACAATGAGAATGATATTGATCATGATAATGGTAATGATGAATGCAAGAAAGATTTAGATTTAAATGATAATGATGGTGAAACTGATAATAAGTAAGTGCAGTTAGTACTATGTTCTCTAATGTTAAAGGCAATCAATTAAACATTTTGTATGCATTTCCCAAAATTTAATGTGACAGTCGAAATGTAATATTAAAAATATGTTTTCTAGTTCGCAACTATTTTATAGACATTACATGTTAGGTGACAAAAAAAGCATTTTGTTATTTTTATTTAATGGTTTTATTTTTATTTTATGTTTTTTTTGGTTTAATGATAGGGAATCTATCATCTATCTTATCTTATATTTAATATTACAGAATGGTGAAATGGAAATAATTAAAAATGGTGTGTGACACATGTGTCAGTTGTGTCTTGACACATTAGTACCTGTGGCCTAGAATGGTCCTCATTTTCACATTCAATCAAACAAACTCAAAATATTTTTGTAGATGTCAATAGCAAATGTTCTTTCAGGTCTATGCAAACTTCAGAGAAAACAGAGCTAATTGAATATATTGAAGAACCACGGGAAGAAGAGGAGGAATCAGATGGTAAAGTAATTTTCTTTTTATTTTATCATTGGACTTAACGTAATAAGGTCGTCATGGCGCAGGGGGTTCGATTCCCATTCCGAGGAATGATTTATTTAATATTTTCATTAGTTTTTTTTTAAAAGCGCTGTCTTGAGTGTTGTCACATAACACGCAATATCTCAAAAATTCAGTAGAAAGTGGGGAAAGAAGTGTCTTAACATTAAGTTTCCTCTGGCTTAAGTAGGGTACTTTATGCTGATATAGTGTGAAGCTAAAAAAAATAAATAGATACTTATATAATTCATAGTGTATTTTATAATATATTGAATTATATTATTATTAGCCTAAGTTCAGGGCGGCCACAACTCGTCGACCGTACTGTAATTTACAGTTTAGACCTGTAACTAATAGATTATACACATATAAAAAATATTTTTAGATGGTCTCCCAGCAGTGGAAGAAGCACGCATGTGGACAAGGAATGACATAACCCAATTCAAAGACTCAGCGCGGGCCGGTGGTGGCAGGTTGACAGTTGGGCATGGGGAGACTGTCACCATCAGAGTGCCAACGCACCACCATGCTAGATGCCTGTGCTGGGAGTTTGCTACGGATAATTATGATATAGGTATGTTCGGAGAAAAGCAAGATTAATTGCTGACAAAAAATACATTCATACAAGTATTTTTTTTGTTTTTTTTAGCATCACACTGTGTCCCGCGGACAGTAGTAAAAGTAGAGGCAACCTAGTGTAAAAAAAAACCACACTCCGCTCCCTATTTTCTGCCGAATTTTGGAATGCCGTGTTGAGTAGCGGAAATGAACGCCGCACTTTGCCTCGACATGACATAGCGAAGAAATGGAAATATTAAATATTTTATTTCCTCGAGTGGGAATCGAACCCACAACTTGTTGCGTTCACAGACATCTCATGATATATATAATAAAGTAAAGATTATTTAATAGCAGACGAAATAAATAAAAGTAAATAAATAAATTTGAAGGTTTTGGTCTATTCTTCGAGTGGAGTAAGTCACCTACATCCGAAGTTACGGTGCACGTGTCGGAGAGTGATGATGAAGATGACGTGGATGACGATGATGGTAAGTTTGTCTTCATTTTTACGCTGTATCTCTCTTGTATTAGGCAGAGCGAATCTAGTATTTAGACACTCTGTTCTCCGTTTTCCGCCAAGTTTTCGAGATATTGCGTATTGAGTGGTGGAACTCGATGCTGAGTTTTGTCTATCTATGACCAGAGCGAGACAAAGAAAATAAATGATAACCTACTTGGAGCATTTCTATTTTTTTACAATAAATATTTCCTACGCTATTTGGCTTAAATATATAAATTATACGTCGACCCATGTCTCATATAATGATTGTAGGCCTAATCCCTAACCGGGTATAATATATCATAACATATTCTCATTTTCCTGCTTCAACAAAACGATAAATACGCAAGATAACAAAAAGTAGCTAAAATTAACTTTTACCTGTGGCTCCCGCATGGTTCAATAGTAAATAACTAAGAGTTGTGCATGTAACATGACATATTTGTGTTATGGGTAAAAAAACTTTTCAAATTAACCCATAAGTTCCTGAGATTAGCGCGTCCAACTAAACAAACTCTTTCTTTTATCTATATATATTCTATAAGTATATATATACATAATATAATATAAATTTACGAATGCTTAACAGATTACACAGTAGTTGACAACAGTGATCCTGAGCTGGGCTCAGAGCGCCGGGCTCTCGGCCATCGTCCGCTAGTAAACCTGGTCGTACCCATATACAGGCGAGATTGTCATACTGAGGTAAGTATATCCAAATCACGATTTTAAAAATTGTGATAAGACGTTTGTGTGTTAAGTTTATGATCAAATTAATGATTTTGTAAATGATAACACGCCTTGGGAATGAAATGCTCGCTCCAGTCTGTTTCAAAGGTATCATTGTCACAGATAATTAAATATGTATTTGTTTAAAATTGATTTAAAAAAAAAAAAGGTCACGCTGAGTTTCTTGCGCCGGTTCTTCTCAGGTCTGAAGCATTGACTTTAGTGAACTGGTGGTTCAAAAAATGAAGCATATAATTTCTTATTTTGAATAAAATTATTTGAATTTGAATTTATATTTTGTTTAGCTCCACGCTTTATCCCGCAGTTAGCGGGATAGTCAAAGGGTTTAAACCTAGTTATAAGTGACTTTGTTCTTCACGCCACGCCGCCGTCACGACGGGCTCTTTTATTTTATTTTAACTTATTTTTTCAGGTTTATGCTGGCTCCCACACGTACCCTGGCGAAGGCGTATATTTACTTAAATTCGATAACACCTACAGTTTGTGGCGATCCAAATCGTTGTACTACAAAGTATACTATACACAATAATTTTATTTGTTTTAAATGTTTAACATTATTAAACTAAATATAATATTTTTATAGGTTTTCTAAAACTATACTGTATTGTTAACTTAAACTTAAAATTCACCGTGTACAGTAAATATGATCTTTGTAGACTCATAGTACGATCAAAGAGTAGTGGCCGACCTAGTTAACTGTAGATGGCTGCACAGATATGATTTTACGATTTGCTTCTTATATTAATTTGTTTCAGAAAACTTTACACCAGGGCTGCCACGACTCGTTGATCGTACTGTAAATCTTCTTAATTCTCTCAAGAGATAAATGTATTCATATGAAGTTCTATGTTTCTGAGCACATATTCATGTGAAATTACAGTAATCGGTCATTTCTAAAATTTTTAGTTATAGGTTAATAATAAATGTATGTATATGTATGCAGTTAAAATTATTGAATTTATTATATTGTATAGTTTTATTCTTAAAACTATTACTAATTAACAATATTTACGAATGTGTATTGTATAGGATGTAAACATGACAAAATTAATATATTATAACAACTTAATAATTATAAACTATATGTATCCTTTTGTAAAAAAGGATTCCATTTTATAAAACCATTTTAATTTAATTTGTGGTAAAATTAGCTAAAAAAAATTGTCCTTCAGTATAGTAAGTAAAAATATAATTAATTTTAAGTTCACGAAATCGTAATTTAATTTTTTTACAAGAACATTGCGGTACTTCAAGTTTCTCTACTAATAATAAGCTACTTTAAAATTAAACATTTAATTTGTAATAGAAATCTGTTATACTGTAATGTACTTAGAAACGGCGTTTAAGACTATTTACAGTTTTTTTTTACCTTTTAAAAAAAAGCGACTTATGTTTAAAATATAATAGTTAAAAAAATTACATTAATTTAATTTGACTGTGCCATCAGTAGGCTTTCGTTCTTAACAATATGTACTTAAAGATTTGTCCTGACTTACACTGCCTTTCGTATGATTAATTTAATCAGGTTTGAAGCCTTCATGGCGCAGGAGCAAAAGCGTGTAAACGCGATGCTTGTGGGTGCCATTCCCAATCGGGGGAATGAAATATTTTATATTTTTATTTCCATGCTCTCGTAACTGGCGTTGAGTTTCGCCGCTCAACAGGCAATGCCTCAAGAATTCGGCGAAAATTGGAGAATGGAAGTGTCTTAATGGGAATAGAGTGTCTTAACAGTAGGTTCCCATGTTCCCTCTATCTGCTATGTGCGGGATACAGCGTGGAGCTAAAAGGAAAATAATCAGGTTTGTAGGGGCATAATTTTTGGCAAAATAGTTAGAATGTTTTATTTTTAAAATAGTAAACTTGTGATTTTTTTCATCAACGTTCCTCATAGTTCTAAACATACAAAATACAATACAATACTTGATACACTTAGTTAAATGCACATAATGTTAATGAAATAACTTAATACCGATATATATTTATATTAGTAGCTTAATATCACTACTTATTAAGAAAACGTATTAGAATAACTGAGCCAAACGTTCTCAGAACGTGAGGCTTAGTTGGTCAAAGCGCTTGGAGAGTTTCCAAAGAAGCGCAGGTTCACATACCGATACAATCAAATTTTTATATGTTTTCTTAATAAGTAGTTTTCTGTCCTAAGTGTCGAATTACACTTTAAAAATGTTAAAAAAAGCTTATTATCGTTTTAGCATATCATTTAAATAGTACTAACACTTTAAATTTTATATAGTTCACTATATTATAATCAACATTTGAAAGGTAGCTGCATTCATTTAAACTTTTGTTATGTACTAGAATTTCTAAATATAATTTATTATATAGATATTGATTGTTTAATCGATGTTTTACTATTACTATTATGATAGCATTTTTATAATAATATTTATTGTAATAGGGAATAAATGTTAGTAGTTTAGTCATTATAATTTATATGATGTTGAAATGTATATTAAAAATGATAGTAAGATGAATATATAATAAATATATTAAAGTCAATTTATATAGAAATATTACTTTTTTTATACCCTTCAAAATTGGGTTGGAGCATACTGTGAGCATGCAATTTGTAACAATATAAAAGTGAAATCAGTTAAAAAGTGCCATTTTTTCAAAATTTTTATCATTTAGGTATATATTTATAGAAATATGATAAACATCCAGAAGTTTTTAAGATATTCCATCCACTCCTATCATATCCACCTTTAATACTTTTTAGAAAACGTATAAAAAATTGAACGTAGCGGGATTTGAACCCGCGCCTCTTGGAAACCGCCCAACTAACGCCCAACGCTTTGAACACTCAGCATGCAGGATTTTATTCAACTCGATTGCACACAATGTTATGGTGTTATAAAGAAGTATGGCCTAGTATTAAAAATTATATAGTCTTCTAAGAAAACTAGCCACAAAAAAAATATTTCATTCGATTCCATTTCCAAACATGAACCAAAATTATATACAAATTGTATTTTGTTGTCGCATAATAATTAGTTGCATTGTTTGTCCAAAATAATTATTTCTGTTAAAATTTATTACCATAAATGGTAATTAAAACGTTTATTTTTTAATAGACAAAAACATTTTCGAATTCGATATAAGAAACTTTTGGGTACGTACGCAAATGTATATGAATTATTTTGTGTTTCATTGAGAACGTGTTTGGATTAATGTCTCTCTGTGGTTCGTTTTATAACATTACGCTTTATTATTTTAAATAGTAAATACAACTTAAATATTATTATTGCCTATTTATAAAGTTATATAGTGGTCCCTCTAAATATGATTTAGATTTCCAAGAGGCAAGGGTTGAGTCCTCCTACCAAACTATTTTTTTTAAATAATTTTTATTTCAATGATATATACTAATTTGCGTCTGGCAATCCTGGTATGCTGATAAATACTAATGACAGTAAAAAAGAAGTTGTCAACTTACATTTATTTTGAGATGTCAGGGCGATGACAACTATGTTTTATTTTGTTTTAATTAAAAACTTTAATTAAAAATGTTGCAGAGATTTCTATGTAAAACGTTCAGTTTAAAATTGTGTAGTAGTCAGAAAAACATATACTTTAAACCTGCCTTACAATATCATTCCTGTAAACAATGCGGGTTCAGGTTATTTTCTAATCACAAAGTTTCAGTGTTACGAAATAATTATGAAAGGACGTTATTTCGTGGAAGAAATTTATTTTTGACAAATATTCGATACTATACCAGCCAAGTAGACGCTCAAAAGAAAAATGAACACATCGAAACACTCAAAGATAATGCCGAATTAATAGTTCCGAAAAAAATAAATGTAAAATTAAAGATATCGGACTTAAAGCGTCTACTTTCGTTAGCAGAACCGGAAAAATGGACACTTGCAGGTAAATTAATTGTGTATTATTTTATAGAAGTGAAGAAATATTATTCTTTATTTACTATAACAATGCTATAACAATTATATACAATATATTATTCAAATGATATAACAATGCTTAAAATTTAAATTGTAAAAATAAAAGATAAAACCTTCGTTTTTCGTCCTTATAATTTTGCTAATTTCTACATAAGTGTGGAGAAGAGAGGGTAATGTTTATAATTAAATATACAATAATAATAATAGTAAAGCTTTTATTCCGCATTTACAAACTGTTTTAACTTTACTTAAAATAAATTACTAAAACTGTAAATCTGTTTCCAAAATTATCGAATGTATAATAATTTATATTTATAATCTAATTTATATTTATAATATATATTTTATCTTTATAATTAATAATCAATCTTATGCCAAATGCAGCATAATAAAATAATTATAACTGGTATATGGTTGAATCTGCGAGTGGGTTGCTAATATTATGATATTACGAACACATATTCTCTTTGTTTTCTCCCAAATTTCCAAGAAAAAAAAAAGAAAAAATAATTTCCGATAACAATTTATATTGCAGATTATTTTAAATATGCAAAATTATTTTGTTTTACATAATTGTGTTTACAGGTGCCATTGGATTCTTAGTTATATCATCAAGTGTCACTATGGCCGTACCATTTTCACTAGGTATGGTTCTAGACATAATATACAGTGGTACTACGGACTTAGCCAGTGCAAGAGCGAAGTTGGATGGTCTATGTTTAACATTATGTGGAGTGTTTCTACTTGGTGGCCTATGTAACTTTGGCAGAGTTTACTTGATGTCAATATCTGGTAAAATATGGTATAATAAAGATATACATAATACATATATCTCATTTTATATGATATTAGATTAGAAACAAAGCTTTTTTTTAACAGTAAGAAAAATACATTTTAAATAACTAACACTATGAAATCTAAACCAACTAATGTAAATGTATCACTTTCTTACAATACTAAACTACTCTCTATATAACATTGCAAGAAGTTTTATAAACATGATCAAGGAAATGAAAAATATTCAATATTATCATTAAATCTGATACTCAGGTAAAACATGGTATTCATTCAATTAATTGTAAAAATAGTTGTTTTTCTTCACACCATTAAATGATTATTTTATAACATCATAAAATGCAAAGCACCTTCAGTGTCATTATATATCAAGAGTTTACATAGTATTTTTTTTTTAAATAAATGTGTTACAAAGTTATATTATTCCATATTAAGTGCTATTGCAACAATCCTAGTAAGATTATCAGTAAGCTTATGAGATTGTGTGAGAAGACCATGTTTTTCAATTTGTTCAATGACTTGTATCAATAAGTGTTATCTAATACAATGTAAAAGCAATAATATCATCATGACAGTCTTCAACACACAAAAATATAGTTTAACTTATCTACTTATAGTAGATTTAATTCTAAGCAAAATACAACATTGAATTCCGCCATTCAACAAACAATGTTTCGAAAATTGGATGGAAACTGTGGAAGGGAGTGTCTTGGTTTCCACTGTCTAGTGACTGTGTGTGGTATATAGTGTGAAACTCAAAAAAAAGAGAAATTGTTAAATCACAACAATATAACATGTTATTTATTACGAGTTAATCTAACTTTTATTTTTTAAACATAATATTAAAATTTTAGGTCAAAGAATGACACAGGCACTACGCAAACAGGTTTTTGCGTCAATAATGCGTCAAGAAACAGCCTGGTTCAGTAAAACTTCGACAGGGGAACTTGTAAATAGATTATCTGCTGACTCACAGTTGGTTGGCAGAAATCTAAGTGATAATGTCAGTGACGGCTTAAGATCAATGTTTATGGTAGGAGCTGGGACAGGCATGATGGTGATTACATAAAAACTTTTACTCTTAATCTTGTTCTGCTAGCCAAACAAATTCTCTTTCCTCAGTTGTTTTTTTTCTCTCATACAACATAGTAGGCATAGGAAACCTGGAGATGGAGCATAACATTTACGTTAAAGATTTTTTTTTCTACACACACTATAAGGTGGCGGAGCTCAGCGCCGTGTTTTGTCTTAAATCAACAATTAAATGTATTATAAGTATATATACATAATTTTATGTATTATAAGTATATATACTAAATTTAATTTTGTGTAATTTTTACATCGATAGGACATATTAAGTTGGGCTATCTTGGGTCTCTTTCTTCCTATATCCTCTAAATGTGGAATATACGTAAATTGGGAATATAGTCATTAACAATTATATTTTAGAATTGGACCATTCTTAAATGTGAACAGCACAATCAACAAGTTGTGGCTAACCTGAAGTTAGTTGTTGTAGGTGGGTTTGGTTGATTTTAGGATTTTGTCTTATTTATTATTGCCTCCAGTGTTCCCTCTGTCTACCCTACAATATGCGGGATACAGTGTGAAAATTGAAAAAAAAAAACTGGGGTTTTCTTATTTTAAAAAAAATACGCAACTAAACGACATGATATAAAAAAGTGTATTAACTGTATAAATAGGACTAATTCAGTAATTGTACCATATTTATAAAACACAATTTTTTGTTTCAGTTCTACATGTCACCTTCGCTAGCATTAATAGGGTTGTGCGTAGTTCCACCAGTTTCTATACTAGCTATCACATATGGCAGATTTGTGAGGGGCATCACTAGACAACTACAAGATGCTTTAGCTGAAACTAGCCAGGTACAACTATTTTATGTATAAAAGTTATTGATTTAACTAACAAAAATAAAAGCATTTGTTGGTAATTTTTTAGTAATATATTTTATTTGTTTTTCCATGTATATGAAAAATTTTGTATATATTAATACCAATTTTGTTTATATTTACTATTAAAATACAATAATTATTTTATATTATACTAGCGACCCGCTCGCGGCTTCGCCCGCTTTAACCACAGAATTATTTAC
>DWAP01001546.1:0-15521 GCA_018230625.1 Heliconius eleuchia
TTTGCCTCGACACCAGAGCGAAGAAATGAAAATATAAATGGAAATAAATATTTCACTTATTCAATATTTTAAATTTACGCGAAGACGATAAAATCAGTTTAACTCGGCCTTTTTACCTATTAGAAGCCGAATAGTCCTTGCAAGTCTATATTAAATCAGTAGTACCAGTAATAAAAAAACCAAATTATTTCGTTACTTTTTATTACAAATAAATAAGCTACATTTACTTCTAATATTAGCTCATAAATTTTTATCTCCTTCAAATGAGAGTAAAATAGTTTTAAAAATTTTAAAATTTTAAAGTACACCTCTTGTCATTCATCTTCTTTGGCGAAATACGTGTAGGAATAATTTTGAAATAATTATTTATTAATTATTTGTCTTAATCTATGGATCTTATTACAATACTTAATTTTACTATCTTAAATATTTACAAATGTACCAATCGGATATGGCACGATAAAATATCGACTTACACTCAAGAACATGCAGTCAATGACACAAAACACGTTGTACATCGTTTACACTCTTGGCAAGACTCGACAAGCGTCCACCAACACAAGCATGTGAATAGGGCGTTGGCTTGGCCTGTGAAAGTTTGTCGCCGATCCGCACCAGTGGTGTAGGTTTTTGAACATGGATGTCTGTCTTGCTTGCGAGTTCACTCGTTGGCGCGATTACAGCCTTACTCATAAGGTCGTGCCGAATCAATGTGTTTTGCTACACAGTATAATAATTTACTAGCAAATATGTAGAGAATCGCATCACTTACTATTTTATTTTAATATGAGCCAAGTAATAAAAAATAAATATTTAAACGGATAAGCTGAACTATATGAAACATTATTATTAGTTCATTATTTCATTGTTAAATCAGAATAAATAAAGACTCAAAGAAAGACATTTCAAATTGATAAAAAATTCAAATATTTATTGCAATATGCAAATTAAATTAATTTCATATATTAAACATAATATTTATGTATTACTTCTTTTACATTTCTTTACTATTATTAAGCTTATATTGATCGATTCTCTGCTGAACATTTACCTTATTTTGATGTTATATAATATAAAAAATGTCAAGCCTAACACTAAAATAATTCCGAAGTAATTCCGAAATCCACATCTGTCACGCTTGCTTGCCAGGAACATACTAACTCACTCACAAGCGTGTAAATGGCATTCAAGTGTTTGTAAACTTCGACAAGCGTAAACGACGTATATCTTCATATAAAGTTCAAAATGCAGATAATAAATGCAGTTTATAAGTACAGATGTAAATAAGACTTTTTTATACGTTTAAGTTGGCAAAATAGTGATGTACCAAAACCGTTTCATTTAAAATGAAAACGCTAACATAATGTTTATTTTTAAAAATATGTTAGTTCTTTTTTATTTTCTATAAATGAAAAACTTATTTTTACAATTTGAATTGTACGTAATGAAATATATATAGTAATATTACAACTTACGTTTATAAAAAGCACAGAAACTCCATTATTTGTTCTATTCTAAACGTCCAAACACATTAATTGAATTTATACGAATTTAATATTTTTTTACAAGGAGTTAACTTAATTTAAATACTTTAATGTATTTTTTTGTATTTATTGCGATTTGTGAGTCTATCTAAATGTCGCGGGCCTGCTTGGGCCCTCAGTGGGTTCTAATACCACTCTCTTGAAACAACCAACTGGAAGCTGGTCCAAAATACTCTTTATATTGTCAACTTCGCTACGTAGATGGTCGTGCTCGTCTTGGTATTGTTTTATCCACCTGTTAGAAAAAAAATCATTATAATATTAAAAGAATGCAACAAATACTAGAAACAATTAAAAATGCGTTACTATTGAAGTAATATTTTTTTATTATAAAATCTAATCATTTAATGATATATTATTTTATTGAAACGAGAAGTTAACCTCTTTATGTAATTGAAAGATATTTTTGAAATTAGTTTAGGCATTGCCATCAAGTGTCAGTTAGTCAGCTGCTCGACAACTTGTGAAGACGATTATTTTAGAGGTCCTTCTTAATCTGAACTCGGAATGAGTAACATGATTTCATCACAATTCACATTAGGAGACACATTAGGAGTAAAAGAAAAATAGATCTTCATAGACCATCGATTGAACTTCACGCTGTATCCCTCATATAGAAGAGTGAGCACAGGAAACCTAGTGTTAAGACACTCTGTTTCCCATGCACCCCCAAATTCTCGAGGCACTGCGTATCGTGTGGCGGAAAACAACGCCGAGCTTTGCCTTGCTACCAGAGCGAACAAATGAAAATAATAAATGTTTCTTTCCCCTATCGGCAACTGAACGACTAACCGTTCCGTTCACAGTTACATTCTAGCTCCACTGCACATGACACTGTCGTGGTCTCTATTTATATACATTGATAATAAAACAAAAAGACGACGAAAAAAGAATAAATTCAATAAAAACAAAAATGTATTACCTCTGGTGGTTGTTCTTAGCTTCTGTCAATGATTTGATCTTGCCATCGAGATCCACTTGTTTAAGTGCACTCTCGGCAGCGTCCAAACTATTTTCTGTAAAGAAATTAAACAATTCATATAACATCTTTAAAAAATTATTATTTATTTATTATTGTTATTATTATTATTATTGTAAATTATATGTTTTTGAGATATTATATGATTACGTACGCAATCTATCAAGTGCAGCATCATCTAAAGTGGGCAAGTTTTGCAACTCATCCATAATAACTTTCAAATCATCCAAGCCCTTAGAAACTTGCTTTTCTGCTTCACGAGCATCTGTGTTAGCTTGGCCAACCTGTGTAAGCAAATATCAAATAGAATTATGATTTACAATCAAATCAATTAAATTTGAAAAAGTTTGGTCTTTATTAATTTAGTTAGTATCAATATTTTACCTTCATTTTGGCATCTTTAGTGAGCTGCATGTTTTCCTCAGCTTGTTTCTCTAAGTCTTTGATTTGTTTCGCAGTTCCTTGTACACGAGCTAAGAAAATTGAAAATAAACAATTAAACTCTAAAAAATTACAATAGTCGATCACCAAACAGCCGTCATAATATTGAGCAGGGCAGATGGAGATAGCGTAGTTTAAAGTCACTCCATTCTTTATCTCTTTAACAGCGACACTGGTGGCTAGAGAGGTGTCTCTGTCTTTTAAGTAATATTATTTATTTTTGTATTTTCTACTTACTGGACAGTTTGTCCGCCTCATCTCGAAGGTTTCTCGCGTCAGCTCTAGATTTTGCTGCTTCTTTCCGTATCTCATGTGCTGCCTATAAGCAATAACAATACAAGCATTTCATATTTTTTTCAAATGAAAATAATATGATTGATCTAAAATAATATAATTCATATATTGAGCAAAATATCAAAACCAAAGATACTTTACTTTACTTTTACTTTACTTTATGTTTGAATTGAAAATACTATCATTTGAGAATATATGTACAATATGTGAAAAAGATATACTATTACCTCAGAAGCTTTATCAGCAAACTCCTTCTGAGCCTTTTGAGCCAAGTCTCTCGCTTCCTTGGCTTTGTCGCTGGCAGTTGTCAGTTCTTCAGATATGCTGGTGATACGCTCGTCAGCTGCTGCCACTTTCTCTTGGACTCCAGGCACGTCTAATGCCGCTTGCTTCGCCATTTCACGTGACTGAGTTACTTGATCACTGAATTCTATAATTAAATTTAAAATAATAAAAAGAGATTTGTATAAAAATAACAAGAAAATTGAGGATTGAACAGAAAATTAATTGCACCATAAAATATATATTAACTTATTGATATTAACTAAAGTAAAACTCTTTGATTACGTTTTAAGTAAAATTACGACCTATGAAAAGAAAATCTCTTTATAATATAGAAACAAGAGACAAACACTGTTACTGTTCTATGAAAATAATAGTACTTACCTTTAAGAGTAACATAAATTTCATTAGCGTCTTTCAAAGTTGCTTTAGTTAGTTCCACATCATTTTGGGCCTGTGCTCTTAATTGGTCGAGTTTAGCCAGAAGATCATATAACTCGTCTTGCCTATCATGTCCTTGCTCTATAAGATCTTTACCACGACGAATTTCTTCATCCAAAGACTGGAGCGTTTCTTCTGTGACGCTTATTAATTGTTCTAATTCAGCTGATTTTTCATCAACCTTTGTATTTTAAATAAAATGCAATATTAGCATTTAGTTTGAATTACATGGAAATCATGGGTTTTGTTTGTTCTTTTAAAATATATGTACTTTTCAATATCAAAGTGAAAATTTAAAACTTTTACCAAAAAGTATTTATTTCTTATTCAAGAAACATAATATGTTCATTATATTACATAAATATGTATTTAGATATAAAATATACTCACAGTTCTATTCATATCAATGGCATCCTGGCGTAACTTGCTCAGTTTGATATCAGGTAGTAATGTTGTATTAACTTCAGCGTACAGTCCCAAGGCTTCGTCATATACGATTTTAGCTCTCTTCAAAGCTTGTTCTGCAAGTTCAGCCATACTGCTCAATTTGCCCGATGCTGCATTTAACTCATTTGCTAAAATTTGGACTTCGTTGCTGAAAAATATCAGATATTTATCTAATTTACAAGAAACAATACGAAAGTAATGGAGTTTAATATAACCAAAAATTGCACAAGCTATTTTATGTTTGATAACTGTAACATGACATTATTACTTTACTATACTAAATATTTCCGCACAGAACTATATTGTCGAATATTATTTTCGTTGTGTTTAAAATCTTGTTACCTTATATTAGCTTGTTTTGTTATTCCATCTTTGGCTATAGTATTTGCAGCTAATGAAGTATTAAAGGCTTTCTCAGCAATGTCCCTGATATTCTTGGCATCATTCTCCAATTTTTCTGCTAACAAACGGGACTCTTTGGCTAATGCTGACATATCCACGGATTGTTTTCCAAATTGATCAGATCTATTACGAGCCTTCGCTAACGCAGCAGCTCCTTCTCCATCAAGATATTCTAAAGCACTCTTAAAGCGAAAGAACATATAAATATATAAACTTAATAAACTTACCATATATTATAATATGAACAAATCATGACTCACATTAATTTCTTTCTGTGCAGCCTCTATAGTGTCTTCTGCTTTCGAAACATTGCCTTTACTTCTTTCTACCGATTCATTTCCTTCAAAGCTTTCATCTTCTATCTTAAACAACATATTCCTGCAAATAATCAAAATAATAGTACTCTAGCTATTCATTTTATTTTCATACTAAATTTAAAGTATCTTCAGTAACAATTTTTACCTGACATCGGCTAATCTATCAGCAAGTTCAGCTAAATTGTTAGTAATGCTCGAACCTGGACCGTTTCCTAGTTCAGCCTGTGCTTCTTCCGTTAACCTGTCAATTTCAGCTCTGACACGTTGTAGTTCGTTATTAAAATCAGCATTATCCACGACTGTCGGAGCTTTCGAGATTTTGGACAAGATCTGTACAAGAGTGAAATATGCGAATAAGAACTATAAAATAGCAGTAACTAAAACGACTTATACTTGTATTTTACTAAACAATCGTTAATATCATTAAAAATATGTTAAGAAACATTTTTCTACAGTAATATTTACATCATCTAATTCCTTAAGTTCCTTTCTATGCTGATTCACTGCGTCTTGCACTAAGTTGTAACAAGGTGGACAATCTTCACAGCCTTGTCCATCCGCGCGACGTTTTTTGTTCTCCATGCACCTTTTAAATAAACAAGGAAATATTATTATATTTAACATAATAATCATATAACACGCCTGTATTTAAAAAAATATTACATTATCAATTCAAATCTGAAAAAGAGAACAAAAATTGATTTTTACTAATTAAGACCTGTCAAGAAAAGCCTGGCAATATTCCACAAAATGTTTTTTTTTATTTTATCACTTTCATTATATATACTTATATATAAAGAGTAAGCTATTATTTACTTTTATATTTTACCTATCACATCGTCGTCCTTCAACGTTTTCCTGACAGGAGCATTGTCCGATCATGTCACACTGGTAGTTAGTGGAGCCCCACTCGTCACAATCACAGTCGTGACATCCTTCCGGCGAGAAGCCGTAATGATAAGCACGGCAACGATCACAATGTACGCTAAAAATATAAAATAATATATAAATATTATATATTTGTTAGAACACAGGCACAAAACATTATATCAGGTGGTACCTGTGGGTCTCTGATGATATCCTGTATTTTGATATTTATTTCCAAAAATAAATTGTAATTATATAATCGACGCCAGTTGTCACATGCGCGTGAGTGTAAATACGACAGGCTGTGGTGTGTTTGAAACCCAAGGAAATGAAATATTTAATATTTCCATTTCTTCGCTCTGGTGGCGAGGCAAAGCACGGCATTGGGTTTCACCACTCAACGCCAACGCGATACCTTCAGATTTCGGCAGAAAGTGGAGAGCTGAGTGTCTTAACATTAGCCTCCATCTAACTACCCTGCTACATGCAGGAAATGAAGGATGCAGCGTGAAGTTGATTTGTGTAGATTCCTATATAAAAATATAATATATCCTTACCCATCTATACCAGGCTTACAGTAGCACTGTCCGGAAACTGGATGACAGGTGGCGTTGAAAGATCCTTCCGAGTTACAATTACAAGACTTGCAACCTTCTCCAGAACTTATGTCGTAGTAACCTTCCTAAATGAGAATAAAAAGTTATTAAATATTTATTTTAATGATTTTTTATACTAATATTATATATGTTTACTTTATTTAATATTATTAACTTTTAAGATTTTTATTAATAAAACGAAATAATATCGTTCATGTGAACGTAAGAATTTAAATTTGACAATTATAGATATGTTTAATAAAATTTTAAATACAAATTTTGAATTTTTATTTTTTTATAATTTGTCAAAATAATTTACCTCGCATTTATCACAATTCTTTCCGATAACATGTGGACGGCAGGAACAGAAACCAGTGAGACCATCGCACTGTGGGGGACCTTCAGCACTCTCCAATGTACCCGCTTCGTGACACTGACACTGTTTACAATCACCCTTCTTTTTCTGATCAAGAGCATCGCCAAAGAATCCTTAAAAATAAAAAAAAGAAAAGTAAGTATTATAGTACTTATGGCCCAAAAAGCTTAAAAAATAAATAATTTAGTGATACCATCATCATTTTCCGTGTTTCACGCGTTTTATAGTCATTGTGTTTACGGTAGCGAAAGTTCACGCCATACTTCCTCAACCAGAAACGCATATCTACATATTTAATTATAAGCCCTTCATCTAGTCAAACAGAACTTAAAGGGTTGAGTAAAACAGAACTTGTTACAATTGCATAAAATGAGACATCCCACTGGTGCGCCTTATCGACGTTATAGAGAAATTAAAATATAAAATATAAATCTTCTTCTTCCTGGCATTAATCCCGGCTATTTCCCAGGGTCTGCCTTCCTGCTCAACCTTCTGCACTTTGCACGGTCTTTAGCGTCCTCGGTGGTTAGACAATTGGCTCTCATGTCCTGCATCACGACATCCAACCAGCGCTTCCTTGGGCTCCAAAATATAAAATATAAGTATAACTCATATATACTAACCACTCAAACACTTGTCACAATGGTCACCGTCTGTATTGTAGATACATTTCAAACATTCTCCAGTAGTCCTGTTACAGTTGCCCACAGCGTTCGGGTCAACGTTACCGTTGCACTGACATTCCTCACACTCTTTGGGAGGACCAAACTGGCCGGTTGGATCACCGAAATGACCATCCGCGCAAACTTCACACCGTGGTCCTGGAAACGAAATGTAAATTAATTATGCTTATTTTCTTTTATCTTTCTATTTTTTTTTGTTCCTTTAACATTATTTGTTAGATAGACAAAAAATTGTATTCTTTCTGTTAATTTTCGAGATATATGAAAAATATAATTAAAATCAATCCCATATCAATTGTGTTGCACTTTGCCATCAAAAATTAATAATAAAAATTTCAAAATTGTTTTTCATTTAAGATAACTCAAGTTGTACAAAAATCAATCAAACATAAACAAAAAATAGACAACGTGACTCACCAGCGTAACCAACCGGGCAGTCGGTACAAACGATGCTTTGATCCATCAACTGAATACACCCACTGTCCTTGGGGCAGGGGCAGGGTTTACAGTCGTCTGGCGTCCCCGCTATGGCGTTTCCATAGAAACCCTTTGCGCACAGTTCACAATTACTTCCTGTTGTGTTGTGCTTGCAGATACAAAAACCTGAAAATATTGCATTTGTTTTTTAATTAAGGTGACTTTTATAAAATATATAGAAAAACAAACAAATGCCATAGTAGATCAATTAATTTAGAAAGATACTAAAATATTATTGCGAATTTATTAAAATATTTGTATTAAGCAAAACAAAACAAGTTTATGACTAAAAATTTAAATAATTATGACTTTATTATTCTTTTATTTTATTACATATAAATACAAGTCAGAGCATTGCTAGATTTACATTAATTGTATAGAACGAGAGTAGTGTATTATATAGTAGTAAAGTTACATCTATGAAACCAAATTTATGAAGAAATATTGATTACCTGTTGCAGTATCGCAAATATGAGCGTGGCCATTGCAATCACAAGGTATGCAAGCGGAGTACGGCCCTCCATTGGCAGGTTCATGTTTGAAGCCAGGAGCGCACTCCTCACAGTAATCCCCGACATAAGCCTTCGGACAAGAGCATTTCTCAACCCAGTTGGCAGGAGCGGACCCCTTTTCTCTTCCAATCTTAGCGGTATCTAATTTGAAATTCATTAAGTATGCTTGACCATTTTTGTTGTAAGTTCCTCTAATTTTAATAGCAGTTAAGTTCTGGAGAATTGACATGAATTCAAAATTGGATAGGGTCGGTGTCCACCCGTATCTTGGATCTTCGTGAAGTCTAAACTTATATTCTTGGGCCTGAAATTAGTAGAAATTATAAGAACGTAAAGAACATAAAACAAAAACCACCACTTCTTTAGCAAACATAAATAAATACAATCGCATTATTATTTTCGCAGCTGCAATTTCTTCGCATTTTTTATATCTATCGCTTGCTAATTTAAAATTTATATACGTACTTGATCAGAAGGTTCCGGATTATTTTGACCATAAATATTCATCGATATTGAAGTTCGGGCACCCTCTAAGATAATATCTTGTGAAGATGGATACCCTCTGGTCTCTCCAAGGCGTAAAGTGAATTTTAAATCATGATTGTAAGAAGGCCTTTGATCGCCCAAAAATTGACTTGATGCCACAAAATATACTATTTCAGACTCCTTCGATGCAACAGCTAAGGAAATTAAATATATATTATTATTTTAATTGATCATTACAAATATTTAAGAAATTATATCGACCATCAGTAAAACAACAATAGATTACAGCTCACCTATATTTTGAGTATTTGCGTTAAACATTAGTTGAGCAGTCTTGTGATCACCGTCCTCTGCAGACCATTTTTCAGCGTCTCTTATGAAATGGGCACTCAGCTCATGAGCTTGATACTTTGGTGCTGAACTACATTGCGATGAATGCCCAAAGCAGAAGCATGGTGTACATCCAAACTCATTTTCAATGTCCAAATTGAAGAAGCCAGGTTTACATCTTAAAAATATAAAAAAATATAATTTTTTGTCTTATGTGCATATGTGTATAACGCAAACATATGAAAAATAAACAAAATTTCAATATATTAATAATTAACACGAAAAAATTGTGTTAATAAATAAACTATTTTATAACAAAATCTGTGATGTACTACTCACTCTCTACACTGTCTACCTTCCACGTTCTGCTTACAAAGGCACACTCCAGTTTCAGGGTCGCACTGGGGGGAGTTGCCGTACGATCCGAACTCGTTACAGTTGCACGGCTTACAGCCTTGGGTAGTGAACTCGTAGTGGTTCGGAACGCAAACGTCACACTTATCGCCGGTCACTCCTGGTTTGCATTGACACTTCCCTTCGGCGTTACACTGGAGACTGCGTGAACCTTTACAAATGTGGTCGTTTTATTGATGAAAGTATCAAATTTATGTCTCACCTACAGATTGTATCTTTATCTTTTTTATGAGAAATTATTATTACAATCATCAGAGAAAACGGCGCCACAGACCAGACGTCCATTCGCCACAGAAATTAAAAAGAACAATATTAAGAAATATTCTAGTTAACTAAACATAACCCAAAACTACGTGATTTCTTACCAGTAGGGTTACAATTGCAAGGCATGCATATATCTTGTGTTCCTTGGAAGAAGTTCTCTTTGCATCGTTCACAATTAGCGCCATCCCTGTTTTCGGCGCAGTCGATACAGTGTCCGCCGTGACCAGTGCGCTCGTACAGGTCTTTGTCGAAGTAGCATTTGTTGGAAAAGCCGTTACAATTACATGCTGTAAGCAAATTCAGAATGTGGGATTGTTTTAAAAATCTACTGCAACGTAGCGCTAGCCTCGTTGGAATTAAGTTTCAATCAAACTTAATTTTCCATTATATTACTTTTACATTTTCATAAAATTACAAACATCGAACAACCTTATTTTTATGGGTTCTATTCAAATGAAATATATTCCGCAATCGCTGGCATGAAATGAAAAGAGTTGCAAATATATGTACATTTTTAGCTTCCAAATCCAAAAAAAAATCACATCCCAATTCAAAATAAAGTAAATAAAATAAAATAAATTTAAATAAATGTAGTTATTAGTCATAATAGACTTATTTTAAATTCAGGCATAATTACAATATTTTCGTATTTTCCTCACGACCTACTTTATACAAAAACTCAAACAATCGACCTTATAAATCTTCTATATCGAAATTTATATTATAAATATTATAAAATCTATGAATAAATAACATCAAAGGATCTTATCTTAGCGAAGCTCTAGCGCCTCTGGCAGAATTTGTATTAAATGAAATATTTCGCCATGACTGGATGTAAATGTATGTATACGAATATTATATAGTTTAATTGATTATAATAGTTAATTTTATCGATTAAGTGCAGTTTCAAAAGCTATTAAGTTCTAAAATAGATTTTCTACTAATGTATAAGTTTACGCTTACAGATCAAAGCTTGTTTACCGTTATCCGAACATACATAAATCATCATTATATAAAAATATCGCAATCGCTTTCAATAAAAAAGTCAATAAAATTTGATCAATAAATCTTACCCTTGCATTCGTGCACGTTAGTGGGCGACGCGCGTCCCCACGGCGCGTCGTTGTAGAAATCTAGGCACTTCTCGCACTCGCGGCCCGCGGTGTTGTGTTCACATCTGTTTTAATCATTGTTATGTTTGAGTTTATAATTGCTAACCAGACTATATCTAATATTTGCGTTAATGTTAATGTATATCTCTGCACTTCATTTTGTGTATAAATGTTATGTAGGAAGAAAAGTTTGATGCATTTACTAAAGAGTGCAATTCATCAAATCAGACAGCTACTATTATCATTTAATATAGTTTTAGGTCAAAAACATAGATATATTATTGTGACAATTCATTACGCCTTAAATAGATAAAATGAAAAACAATTCGACCCAAAAATAAAAAAAAATGACATTTTATATAAATCTGACCTGCAGTATCGAGCTCTGGAACCATCAGCGAGTTCCTGCGTATCACAGACGGAAGCATGGCCGTTACACTTGCAGCGAGCACCGACTGCTACGTCAGCGATGGCGTACCAGTACGACTGTAGCACTTGGAGATCACCGAATATCTCATCTCCGAATGTGTTCAAGCGATCTAGAGATATACGTATGTCTGTCGCTGTTACCCATTCCTAGAAATGTTCAAATAGTCTATTATATTATGAGTTGTTGTATATGAAAGAGGAGTGACAGTTTACTCTAAGTTAATTTGTTAGTAAACAAAAATAATTGAACGTCTTCTATTAGTTGACAAAAATATCTATCGTAAGCTTAATCAAATCAAATAATTCTCTAGATGATCAAAATAACTAATTATATGTTTTTGCTATATTTTATTACATATCGAATAATATAGAAAAGAACATTTAATTATGATCAATTGATCAACCCGTTTACATTCAAATATTTAGTATTACAAACTGTAATAAAAGATAAAAAGAAACCAACCTGTAATTCCGGGCTATTGTCGAAAGTGTACGCAGAAGGTCTTCCTTCGAGCGTAGAAAATAATACATTTCCACCGGAGAGAGGAGAAATATCAGAATACTCGCTAGTACATAGTGCTCTAGTTTCTGCACCGAGCTCGGCCGCGCGTTGCTCTTGCACTCCGTACGTATCTCGACATGATGCACTGATAAATGCACGGTGTTAAATGGGTCTTGCCAGAATGGTACAAAATAATGATTTCTTTATTAGGGTAAGTGAACTTGAACTATGTAAATTTCTTAACTAAATTATACTTATTTCCAATTGCGAAAATCCTCCAACATATGTGTTAAGCTACTGTATGAGTTATTAATTTAATTACTAAAAAACTATAGAAAAAAAGTTAGTTTGTTTATCTAGTAATTAGTGAATTTATTTGCTGTCTGGATATTGACTTATATAAAGGACAGTTGTGTGAATGTAATATAAAAATGTTAATTTGTTATTAAATAAATAATATATAGATGTATTAAAAATATGAAATAATGATTAATTTAATCTTTCAAAATTTGTATTATATTCGATGATCATGACAAGTCTGTGTTTTCTAAAAACGGAAAACTTCGATAAACATAATTGACAAACCCGATGCTATACTCGTATATATAAATATATCATTATCACAAACTCTTTAGTGGGTCGTCGTATTTTAAAAATAAATATAAGGTTACTGATAATAAATTATGTTAGTGGATCTTTTTTTTTTTATTAATATTTATATCCTTCTGCATGTTACCTACTGGATTCGTGATCATATGTAGGAAGCGAAAATATTGTTAATAAAACATTCCCTGGTGTAGAGACAGTCTAGTATAGAGTATTCTTGAACTGCGACACTTTTTTAACAGCCACACGCTTTCAAACATAGCTGACAGAGCAAATCTAGTGTTATATCACTATGTTCTTAACATTCTGCCCAACTTGCGAAAAATTGCGTGTTGAGTAGTGGAACTCAAGTTCTTTAACAACTTACCTGAAATACTGATACGGCTCCCAGTCGGACTCTTCACTGGTTTTCTTGTAGATTGCGAAACTTTGTGGTCGTGGTGAGTAAAATACAATTCGTACGTATGTTATATCATATGCTTTACCTATAAAAAAAGGTACTCTATAGCCCACACCTTTACATTTATATACTTTCACAAGATAGTATTCTAGTGAGAGTATATTATAGGTAACGTGCCCCTCACACAGCTATACTCAGATATATCAATTATTAGTATTTATTCATTTAACTGTCATAAATATATAGTTATCATTTAATTATCACAATTATATATTTAAAAAATCAGTTCCATGCTGTATTCCGCATATAGCGGGGTGTCAATGTGTTAAGACTCTCCGTACCTCACTTTCCGCCCAATTTTTCGACGTATTGAATGTTGAATTACGGAATTCGACGCTACGATTTTGCCTTGGTGATAGTGAAAAAATAAAAATACTAATAAATATTAATTCATTCTGCCGAGTGGCGATCAAACCCACAACCGTCGCGTTACAGCGACAGTCTTATGTCCCTGCGCCACTACGGCGTATTTATTAATTTAGATATTTAATAATTACTAAATAAGCTGACGCTTACCTAAATGTAGCGTCAAGTTTACTTGATGTGGATATTGCACTTGTTCCCGCATAGTCTCTGATTGCCACCACGTCTGGTTGTCCTGTTCGTAGTGCAAGTCAGTTAGGTAGTAGCTGGAGAACTGACCCGGTTGACAGTAGTCGCAGGATCTAAGCAAAGTTTACAAGGAAATATACATTTCATCACCCATATAAATTCTATATATATACATATGTACGTATAGCACAATAGTATCTTTACTTTTTATCGTTCTGAATACTTAATATAAAAGATTTGTATGAAGCTATGAAATCATGAAAAAAAAATTATAGTAGCCAAAAATATGCCATAAACAAATTATATATATTCTTTATCGACAAGACTAATTCTATTATTATTGGAAAGGTAAATAAACAAAATATATTTCCATTTCGTCGCTCTGGTGTCGAGGACAAGCGCGGCGTTGAATTCTGCCACTCAACACGCAATGAATACGGCAGAAAGTGGGGAAGGGAGTGCCTTAACACTAGGTTCCCTCTGCCTACCCTGCAATGTGCAGGATACAGCGTGAAGCTGATTTATTTATAAAAAAATAATGGAAAAACTGGTTACTTTGCTACACAGTTTTGCAAAATAAAAAAAAATAAGAAAATGATCTAGTATTATTGAATTTACCGTGTCGAAGTACCGGCTGAGGTCTGGATACAAAACATCTTCATGCCGTTGTCACCGCACGTGTTCGTCGCCTCCATTTGTACCATATACGCTGCGTTTTCGAACTCAGGTATACATCGCTGGAAATTATATTTTATTAGCTTGTCATCACCTTAACCTTGAAATTATTTTAAAATATTTTCACTTTCTCGCCATGGTAACGAGGTAAAGCGTGGCGTTGAGATTCGCCAATCAATCAAAAATGTTTCTAGAATTGGGGAACGAAGTGTCTTAGTACCAGGTTGCCAGGTTCTCTCTGCCTCTATGTGCGAGAGAAAGCGTGCAGCCAACAAAGAAGCTAAAATAACATATTCTTTCAATTTCCCTCAAAAATGGATGTTGAATCCACTAGCTCAGTCTACAAATATGTCAAGATAGGTTTCAAATCTTTTATTATGACACTTATTTAGTTTTACGCTGTATCTTGTCTATAGTAAGGTAGACAGAGAGAACAGATTGTCAAAATACTCCATTCCCTCCGCCCCACTCACGGTCGAGACATTTTGTGTTGAGTGGCAGAACATAACGCCGCACATTGTCTTCTTACCAGAGCGAAAAACAGAAAATAGTACATTTCTCCTAGTGTAAATCAAACTCAATCATCGCATTTACAAACAAACGCTGTGCCACTTCGCCTCGACGGCCTCTTATAATTTCAATGATACTTATTAATACGTTTATTGATGAAAATGCTACAATTTTCGCACCTTTGATATAAAATAAACATAATAAAATTCAAAAAACAATACGGAAACGTGTTTACGACTCATCCCAGATGGTGATTTTGCCGCCAAAATAGTTACTCTATATATAGTGGAGGCAGGACGTTCACACCGCCATAGTTCCTTACGCCCGTATCGACTGTTACGATGCCCATTAAAATCGAGAATAGTTGTGGATATTTCATAATATCTATTGTAAAATGCATTTGTAAATAGGACAAATAGTTGTTTTTATATTGCTTTGTAAATTATATTATATTTATTTTTTGTAGTTTATATAAACATATATATATATATATATATATATATATATATATATATATATATAT
>DWAP01001547.1:0-15512 GCA_018230625.1 Heliconius eleuchia
TATATATATATATATATATATATATATATATATATATATATATATATATATACGAATGTCCCACGAACATAAATATATGGGTACCATGTTACACATCTCAGGATCCTTGGTAGTAAATATACAACATCAAATCGCAGCTGCTGGCGAAAATGGCGGGAAGTAACTGGTGTTACCTATGGCCAGAGGATGTCCGATAAGTTTAAGAACCTTAAATATCACAGCGTTATAAGACCGATTCTAAGGTATTGGAGTGAAACATCGGTTAGGATAGAAAGCCTTGTCCAAAATGTCCAGGTAGCCGAAATGAATAGGCAGAGTAACGAGGAGCGATAAGATACGCAACGAGTTCATCCGCGGCAATTTCAGAGTACGTGACATACCCGATAAGTTGCAAGAGAGCTAGCTCAGATAGTACGGCTCAGATAGTAGAGCGCAACCATTAGGAAGGGAAGAGGGACAATTGGCAGTTGAGGTTTGATGAGCTTGTCTGTTATATCCCTTCGCTAAAGGAACGCGGGGACTGGGAGACTGGAAACCTGTCTTTCGGTATGATTTATACGAAGTGATATTGGTGATAAGGGGAGAGCAGGACGGGAAACGAGCGGAAGCCTCTATATAAGATATACATTCTTGAGATATTGTAACTTTGATGGACAACACCTTGCAAACTCAGGACAGTCTTTGTGTGTTCCAAAATGTTTACTGTCACAGTATAAACAAATAGAATTTTCCCTACTAGTGTCACATGCATTACCACTATGGGACGCAGAACACTTGTAGCATCTTGGCTTCGATCTGCACTGTGATTTTATATGACCTAATCGACACAAGTCTAGGCATTGGATGGTGGGATATTTGAAGGGTTCAACTGGGAGGGAGGAATGGTACGAAAAGACCCTTTCAGGCAACATTAGACCACGGAATGTAACTACAACCGACTGAGTCGGGACCCTTGTAGTCACACCATCACTGACACATTTTCTACTCAAACGCCTTACTTTCATCACCTGTACACCACCTGAGGGAAATTCCAAAGAGCCTATAAATTCATCTCGCGAAAACTCAACTGGGAATCTCTTACAATACTCATTCTAGTAATATTGAAAAAAGGGATAACTGCAACATAGACTGAGAATGGGATTAGATAAAAATGAATTCGCTGCAGTAGCTGTTGAGAATTCTACGCTTATTTTATTGCGACCAACATTTTTTACACCATCGCTGGAGGAACTGGCCAAATTTAGTGGCTTTAATGGAAGTCCCTGCTGCAGGGTCTGGAGTTTTTCTCGACACACACTATAAAAAAGCCTTTTTCCGTATCTAGATAGGATTTAGGACTTTCAGATAAGGAAGGGTGAATGTATAAGTTTTGAATTGACGAAGTAGCAGTAGCTGGGTCAATAATTGTGTTTTTAATTAAATTTTCATTATAAGAAGGTGTGTCATCATCTTGCCTTTTTCTTGATGCCGTCTGCACATCGCATATGCCACCACCGGGATCAGGTGGTGGTGTTCAGCATCCATTTTAAAATTAAGTAACCTAACTTACCTTATACCCAATCTAATTACCAAAACACCACAAACACTAACACCAACCTAACACCTTAATAATATATTTTTTTAAACAACTGCAATTTCCATTAAAAATGTACGACAATAAAAAAATATTTGTAAAAAGAAAAACCCCGACTCTGCATGAAACTAAAAAGGAAATAAAAACAACCCAATTAGTTTATTAGGATTTTTTTTAGGATTAAGAACACTTCCTTAGCTTCCAACACTAAAAACCTAAACCCTCACTAACACGTGTGTTAACCAAAACAAACGTCAGCAAAGTCCCACATAAATATGACTTTTAGTTTCCGAAAAACTGATTGACAAATGGATGTGATGGATGAGAAGCCAAAATGTAGCGGCATATTCATATATTCAATTCCAACAATATTACATACATACAAATCTATGTCAAGGAGGACTCCTGTGCTTAAATTAAAAAAGATTTTATAATATTTATTGTATGAAATAAAATATTTTTATCCCTTGCCATAATTATATTTTAATTTGTGTATGCTATAATATATATGTAGGTATGTAAGTATATAAATCATTAAATCGTTCTGCTCGGGTACATTTTTTGCTATCATTATAAATCGTACACTAAATTTTGTATTTTTTTTAATATAAAAATATGTACATCGACTTTCTAACTATTTCACTTAGAAGAAAAGTATAAGTATGAATAATCATTTTATAATTCCATAGAAACATTGAAAGCCATATTATTGTTACCATTTTGTGTTACCAGGTTTTTTTTATCAATTTGTTAATAAAACAGCGAGATTTTTTTCTTTCTTAATTTTTTCCTCCCTGTGTCCCGCATGTAGCAGTATGAGCAGATTGAATGGCGTAACTTACCGCCGCGTTTTGTCTCGTGGAATCGAACCCACAACCTATCGCCACAACTGATCTTAATGGTGATTTTTTTACCTAAATAAATTACTGATGTTTTATATATTATGTATAATATATATTTGTAATAATATGTGCAATATATATATTTAAAACAACATTCTATATAAATGCGTACAATCGTTAAACACTTTCGCCTTCTTGCACACGTCCTGCTTGTGCTGCGTTGCTTCAGCGCTCTCTATGCAGGCGCTACCGTTGTCGTTAGTGACAATGTTGGAGTCGAGTTGATGAGCTTGTTGTACACGTTTTCTAAAACCAAAAACAAAATGTCAAATTAAACTATTATTGCTTATATATTGCTTATTATAATACGCTAAAAGCAACGATTGTTGGTTCGATTCGCACTCCGAAAAATGAACTATTTTCATTTTCTCACCCTGGTAAGGGCTTGGCATAACGCGGTGTTGAGTTCCGTCACTTAAGATGTAATGTCTCGTAATTTCGCCGAAAATTGGGGAACAGAGTTTCTTAACACTAGATTCCCTGTGCCTAGATGCGGGATGCAGGATGAAGCAAAATTTAACTGTAAATGCGTTCTGGGTTCGATTACAACTCGGTAAAATTATAGTATTAATGTATTTAGACTATTTGTTCATTCTTCTGTTCTAGTTAGGTTTTATTATTGACGTGTTTCATATTCACAATCTGTCTGCTATCTTATTTACAGATTGTCACTAGGATATCGCCACGCTTTGAACTTGACCACGTCACCCTACAGTATTTTGCCTTGGTGCCAGAGTGAAGAATGAAAATAAGAATAAATCATTCCTCCGAGTGGGGATTGAACCCACAATCATCGGGGTGTTACACTCACGCCCTTGTGCCCCTGCGCAACGTTTTTTGTGTTTAATGAAAAATTGTACTCTTTATTAATAGTAATAATTATATACTTCTTTTTATCATTTAGCAAATAAAATAAGAATATATCTAATTCTTATGAGCCAATTCTTTATCATCGATAACTTTGTTCTGCAAAGGAATAGGAAAATCAAGACTGAAAAACTGTTCATGTTGTCATACCTATACATATCAACGTTGATTTGTCCACTACTGTTCATGATACCAAGTTTCTTCAGAACGCAGTATATAATGCAGGGTTCATCAGACTCTTGAAATTGTATCCTTCTTCCTTTTGGATACATTTCATTGAGACACTGTTCAGCTACTATATCAGACATTTTCTCGTGAGCATACATAACTGATATACGGGCCTGAGTGTAAGGTAGCATTAGTATGATGAACGACAGTATTACTGAAACAAAAGAATACTTTAAATTTTTCAATGAAAATTATTACATTTTTATGCATTTTTCACTTTTGTATATGTTATCAACAACCCCCAGTTTTCTGTCTGAATGATAAATGACTCGATATTTGTATCTTTGCTCGAAGAGATTCGAATAGTGGATATAAAAATTCAATGGAGGACACGTCTGGAATCTTAATGTGGAAATTTTCTTGTGTTTTAGGAATTTTTTCTAATATGTATTTTTAACAGATATAATTTAGTGATATAATAAGGAGATAAGCGTGCAACTTTAAACGACAGGTTGTGGGTCCGATACTCTCGAGAAAATGAAATATTCAATATATTAATTTTCTCGCTCTGGTAACGAGACAGAGCAAAACCTTGAGTTTCAAAAGAATTCGGCAGAACGTGGGAACTGAAGTGCTTTAATGGGAACGAAGTGGCTTAACATTAAGTCCTCAGGTTCCCTCTGCCAATCCTGCTATGTGTGTGCACAACGTGAAGCTTTTAGGCATTACTCTTAGTGGAGTTTGGGCTCACGACGACTAATCAGGAACAATAACACAAGCCGCTTTTTCTCACCAAGTTTACTGTATAATGATTATGTAACAACTCGTAACAATATTTTTTTTACTACTTTTACTTTTAAGCTTGTTATCTAAATAACTAATTTCACAATAGTCATAATTTTTGTCTAAAAATAAAAGTCACCTACATACAACTTATTCATAAAAGATATTTAACACGGTAAAATAATTCTAAAAATATAACGTATCACTTTTATTAGCCTTCCTATATCAAGAGCTGGAAGTCGTATTTTAGCTCGACATTTTAATCTAACCAGCGTCGTAAATCAGTGTGAGCTATTAATTTTGTCACACTTTCATATATCGTTGAATGTGATGGATGGATTTAATTCTAAGGTGATACATCGAAGCTTTGTCACTATCATGAATCTAGTTTTCATATCTATGTATATCTGTACTAATATTATAAAGCTAAAGAATTTAGTTTAGTTGAACGCTTTAATCTTAGGGCCTCTTAGGTAAATCTGGTTTGTATTGAAAAAATCATTTTTAAATAGACAGTCCATTTATCGAGAAAGATTACTATGGTTTTAAAATGTGCCATGAGTCAACTCTTAATTGTGTCCATTTCAACACGAGTGTGAAGACTCAAATAAATGCTATTCGTTATTATATTGTTGATTCTTTGTTTTTTTATGAGAATTTACTTTAAGATTAATAATATAATTAATGTTTTCAATTTCATTGTTCTTATTTCATTATCGATATACAACATTTAAAAAAATTATAAACAACATCATATAACATAAAATTACAATATATTCATACAAAAATATTACAAAACTACAAAATAAACAACATAATCTATCTCAATCATCACTTTCCCTATACGATATCGCATACAACTGCGTACAGTCGTTGAAAACTTTTGCCTTCTTACACACATCGTGATCGAGATTCATGCCATTTATATTCTGCGCGCAAGTCTCCCCCACATCAGATATAAGGACTCTCGGATCATATCTATGTATAGCTCGCACGCGTCTGTAGTAGTTGCGAGTATTTATTACTCCATCGTTAGACATTATACCAAATTTCTTTAAAACACAGTGAATTATACAAGGCACGTCGTTTCTGTCGATGTGTAGAGGATACCTGTATAAGTTTCTGGGATACATTTCTGTTAGACATTCGTTTGTTATCATATCACTTTTCTTATCATGAGCGTACTGTATTGATAAAGATGGTTCCGTGTCTAAGTTTTGCGAGAAGAATTTGTGACTGTAGCTGTTCACCGACGCTACGTATGAGAATGATATGAAGAGTAGCACTGAAATTTATAAAGTAAGATATAAGTAATAACGGGGCTATCACAGTAACTTTGGTTTTAAATATTCGTTTTTCTGCAAAGGTTAGTCAATATATATTCTGCCGTGCCGCTTCAAATTGTTTAGTCGTACTTGGGAGTTATTAAATCGGAAAAGATGAATGTTAACATTAAAATTGCTAAATTTAAAATAATTTCTATGGCTATTCTTTCGTGAAAGAGGTCCACAATCTATTCCAATTTTAATGACAATTTCAGTAAGGGGTTTAAATCTTTCATATTGTCATCAATTGTGTAATCATTAACTTAATTTTGTCATCAATAGTCTAATGATTACTACTACTACTATCATTTCACAAATTTTATCTTTGTTCATAAGAAACTTAATAAGTGATAAAACTTCAATTTGCTACTACTACTGTGTATTAATCCATTATTCATCAAAGGAGCAATAGGTCCGCCTTTGCATACATTTTATTCGCATATCCACTATTTGTATTCTATGTTTTTTTCGTATTTTATGATGAAGTCATAAAGTATATTCTATTCTATTTTATACTACACTCAATTTTTTTTTTCGTTTTCATCAGTTTACGTATAACTAATCGCACTCAATCAATAAACATCGATTCTAGGTAAGAAGATAATTTCAAACGAAAATTCTTGCTTAATAAAAGTTTTGCGAATACTTTTTTAATCTTATTACCATATTTAGAAGTAATATAAAAGTTTATTTTCCTTTTCATATTAAAATTAATCGTTGTTGTTTGATATTCCCATCTTCAAAAACTAAGATTAAATCATGGTTTAGCGGCTTTATTATTTTTTGTATTTATTTCCATGTTTATATTACTTACATATATACTCGTACACTAAAATACATGCGCGATAATGTAAAGATAAATAAAGTAAAATATTTATACCGTAAGCGAGTATATAATATATATATATATATTGTTAACTGTTTTTGTTTCCCGTTTATCCCAATAATAAACATATACAATAACTTACCAGTATTACACGTTTCAACCTACTATTAATACACTCTAACCACTTTCTGCCCAATTATCGAGACAAGCTGCAAAGACCTAACTTAAACTAAACGAGACCTAACAAAACGAGACATTAAATAAAAATAATTAAAATTATATTTAAAGCCTTCTTGTTTAAAGATAAAACCTGTGGGTTTGCCGTCGCCCCAACATATCTCGTTAACAGTACAGACGCTATCCCACTGCACCGCGACACCTTCAATTCGAGACTACCATATAGAAAAACAATACTCACTTTCCATATTTCTCTATAAATCTCACAAAGTTTTATATGAAATATAAAATGGTTTCTCCATATACCTTACATCACGAACTGAATGGCTCAATAACGTTTCAAGTTTTGTTGCCAATGTACTTATATGTATGTCTCACGTCTTTCACATAACACAAACAATCGGCATTGTTCGATCGATAAAGTTAAAAAGGTGAAAATTTCAAACAGGTGCGATTAGTTATACGTAACCTTAACATATTTTAAGCCTATCCATTAATAGTACTAAATACGTATTAGGTACGTATTTAGTGCTTCTAACATACTCTTAAATAATAATAATAAAAAAAATAATAAAAATGCTTTATTCAGTAATTAAATGTTACATATACACTCTAATTTAGATTATTAATGGAGAAACAAGACAACAATTTAGAACTCTCTTATTACACTCTTGGAAAATTGTTAGTGTATTTTACGTCACGTCAAGAACACAATATAATTTTTTCATTATTACATTTTTTATTATTTGATATAATTATACCACAACTACTCTTGTTACGGTTAGAAATATCCCGCTACCCTCTTGTTTTTTTAATGTTGAAAAGGATTCAAATAAATTTTATATTGCACTAAGTTCATTATATGAATTTTATTATTTTGAATACCAATAAATTAAGTAGAAAATAGCGATTTATATGTAATAAGCTACTTTCATTAAACTGTATAGAAATCAGTTCCATCAACACAATCAAATGTAAAAATACTAAATATACTCTTTTTCTTTTCTATTATACCTACTGTTAATTTGGTGCAATGACCACGTATTCGAACGTTTTGAATTATTTCAGGAGTCTCAATCAAACTTTATAAATAGACCTCCCGCATACATTGACATAACATTTGTTTACCTTAAAACTGAAATTACGATGGGTTTTATGAGGCAAAGCGCAGCGTTTAGTTCTGTCATTCGATACACAATGCCTCCTAATTTCGTGGGCAGTTGGAAAATGGAAGTGTGAACGGAGTGTTTTAACACAAAGATCTCGAGTTTACTCTGCTATGTGCGGGATACAGCGTGATGCAAAAAAGAAAATACTTATGTATGCCCTAAAATTTAACAGCCTATAGTAATAATGTAGCATAAATGAAACAGTGATGTCGTAATAAAATTATCCAAATGAAAAATAGCTTTTACTAAGCTTTTGATGTATTTCAACGAGATACGTTTGATTGATATTTATTGTAGAATGCAATATCCAATGTTTCAATTAAACGAAAAATGTCGATTGCTTCGAAATGAAACTATCATTTTTGTTCTATTTACGTATTGTTAGATTTATTACCATTGCTTAGATACCGACATTTTTCATTTATTACACTTAAATTAGGTATTGAAAAATATCTGTTCTACTATTGTATTTTTTGTAGATTTTTTTTTTGTGTTTTATATATCAATATTTATACTAATACGAAATAAACTAATGTAATAAAAATACGAGTAGAAGGAATGTTTTATTTAATTTTAAAGCAATATACGTACATCTATATGTAAATATTTTGTAAGTTGTAGAGCGGGGGCACAAGTGTGCGACTGTAAACACGACAGGTTTTGGGTTTTCATTTCTTCGATTTGCTCAAGATGCAAAGGGCGGTGTTAAGTTCCGCCCCTCAACACGCACATGCCTCCAGGACAAGCTTAAAATTGTTACGGAACAATTGGTGGGCCAGTTCGAATCGTACTTGACAGATTTTTTAACTTTATTTTGCAATGGGAACTTAATATTAAGACACTCCATTTCTCATTTCCACCCAATTTTTAGGACATGCGTGTTGATTAGCGGCATTCAATGCCGCGCTATGTCTCGTTACCAGAGCCAATAAATAAAAATAATGCCAAGAGGCGGCGGAATTTACACCGTCGCGTTTACATCAAGACGTACCGTGATGTCAATAACTACTAAACAAATTAGGCACGGCTACATATGAGGCAAAATGCGTACATAGAAGTGCTGAGATGATAAAATTAATAAATATTCCTCAAACATAATACTGTCAATCGGAAATCCTTTAAAATTTGTCTTATTTTAATGTCTCACTTAAGCAAATTTATATTTTCATTTCAAGTTTACGTACTTTGTACTTCATTCAAAGGCTTCTAACATTAACCTTATGACTTTTACTGGGACTTGGGGTTGCTTGCTTGAATATTAATTTAGGAATTTATAAACTCTAATATTGAGTATTCATTATTATAATACTCAAATAATTTACCCAAAATTGATTAAAGAGAGGAAAATTATAGAATTATATAAATATGATAAAAATGACAATATTCTTTTGATGTATGTATATTTAAATGTTTGTTATACACACGTTGTGGATCTATTTTTTCCAAAAAAATAATATAAATTAAAATTAAAAAAATTAATTTAATTTACGCATTATATTATTTTTCCCTAGTATATGTTAACGGCAAACAAATGCGTAGACACACTTATTTCACATGTAAACTGAAAAATGTAAATGAAGATACAAAAAACACAATTTTGGAACTAAAAAAATAAAATTGCACATTTTCATAGCGAGAAGTATATTATTTTCAATATACCATTATACATGTTTATTTAATCTGTGGCTGTGGTAACCAGGTTGCTCTAGGAAAACAATTTTTCAGTTTAATTCTTTTATTCAATCATCACTTAACAATTGCTGAATAATATAAAGCACAATTCTTTTAAAACGACACCAAATATCACATCTATTTTTTGATATAGGCTTGTAAGTAGTTGTACGATATGTTGAAGGTTGGTTAAAAGAAACATAAACACGATGAGTATTAACAAACATAATAAAATTAAAGTTTTAATCATGACGCCATTTTTTCTTCTTAGGATATCTGTAAAAAAAAAAATAAGTTGGTTTATTTGCTTGTGGATGTACCATTTATAAAGAAAAAATGTAGAATCCATAACCCAATAAGCAAATTAAAAAGTTATAATTTGCTATCTGTTATCAAGGAAATATAGCTTAAATAGTTGATGTGCTTAAACAAAAATTTAAGAGACAAAATATTACGTCAAAATGTATATCAATCTTTTTGTGAGCTAATGGTCAGTTGGTAGTCCAGCACGTATGGTGCTAGCGAAAGTTGAAAATTGTGAAATAATAACTAACGTCTTTGACACATAACCTCATGACTAACTAAGCAAACTGAAGTTTCGTCAGGATCAGCTATCAGGCTTCATACTATCGATACATCTATTGTATGAAGCCTGATCCTAGGAAACTTATGACCAGATCTAATTCGATGAATTATTAATTATGAAGAATTGGAGATTTTAATTGTAATTAGTTCAAACGTGTGCTTGTATATATTTTTTATATTAGGCCTTTGCGTATTGAGTGGTGGAATTCAACGCCACGCTATGACACGTTTTTTTTTCACCAGAGCGCAGAAATGAAATTGATTCTCCCAAGAAAGAATATAACCCACAATCATCGCGTTTACAGTCTCCATGTCCACGACGGCATCACTTCACTTTTTAGCAATAGTAAACAAATTAATAAAAACTGTTTAACCAGAGAAAATCTAAAGAGAAGAATCTCTTACAAGTTATTATAATATACATATTGTAAATATTTATATTTAATATACAATTTTAAATAGACTACAAGATGTTGTTCATCAATTTAACTAGAGCCGTCCGGGAAGCTTTTAATTAATTAATTAATAATAATCTAGGCCAACCTGTATATATGTTAGAGCTAACCTAGCGAGGGCAAAATAGTCTTCAATTAAGACTAAAATATACCAACGCATCACTGGCATCCAGGTATTTAATATATTTATTCAATATGGAATCCTTTATTTATGTGCTCGCTTAAAATAGAATACAAAAAACCCTGATTGACATATATATATTGAATGTGAAAACAATAAATACATGCTTAATGGCCGATTGACATGTTTTAAAGCTAAAAAAATATTTGACTGATACATTTTGTATTTTCATTTTTAATATGTAGAGGCATTCGTGGCATTCGAGGCATTCGTGCCGCAAGGGCGTGCAACTGTAAACGCAACAGGTTATGAGTTCGATTGTCTCGCTCTGGGAACGAGGCAAAGCGCGGCGTTGAGTCCTGCTATAAGTACGTCGGTGGGGAATGGAAGTTTCTTAATGGTAACAGGGGTTCCGAGGTTTCCTTTGTCCGTTTACTCAAACTCTGTTCCCAATAAAAAAATCAGTCGCCTCCCGCTTTCGACATAAAAAAGTATACTCTATAAATAAAAGTTAATAAACAATTCTCATAACAGAAACAAACCTTGCGAAAGATTATTCCGCCTCAATTTACCTGTCTATTTCATTTCGTATTTTCAAATCTATTTCTGTATTCTTAAAATGAAATTTCATCCGAACGGATTTTTAATTTCCTCCTCCGTCCGACATTTTCCAGATCACCAATTTTGTAGAACTAAACGTGAACATATTACTTGGGTATAATGTCAAATATTTTATATTTTATGCGTTGAATTATCTTCTTCCTGTTATTATTGTAATTATGTATATAATGAGGCAAGTTGTTGTCGTTGTCGTGCAGAGGCACAGGCGTGTGACTGTAAACGTGGCAGGTTTTTAAAAAGATAAAATGCGGCGTGGAGTTCCGCCACTCAACACAGTCTCTAATTTGAACTGAAAGTGTAGCCTTAGCACCAGATTATGTCTGCCTACCTTGACACGTCAAGCACACAATAGAGTAGGCAGAGGGAACCTAGTGTTACGACAGTTCGTTCCGTCGATTGATGGAGTTTCAATTCTTTAAAGCGAATTTTGCCTTGTTCTCAGAGCGAACAAATTAAAATATTAATAAATAATAATACAGTCTCACAGCCGACGCTTTAAAGAAAACATTCTAGTGCCCCTGCGCCACGACGACTCAATTTAAATTTTAAAAAAAAGTTTTCTCTTCGATACAAAAATGAAATTAATAAAAAAATAATGTTAAAAAATATATTTTTTAAAGTATTATTTAATATTTGTTTTTTTTTGTATACGTATGAACAATATAGTAGGTATTACGTACTTTGCTCATGGACATAGTATTATATATTAGTATCAAGAAAGTATAAATTGTTAGTCATCTTGTATTAGAAGTAATGTTTGCAGTTTTAGCTTTTATTCATTTAACAATTTTTTTTTAACTTTATACAGTATCCCAAGTTGTCGCCGAATTCTGGCTTGTTGAGTCGCGCAACTCAACGCCGGCTTTGCCATATTACTAGAATGAAGAAATAACAATATATTAAATATTACACGTCGAGTTAGAATCGAACTCACAACATATCGCGACGTTTTAAACAACTTCCCTGAGGTAAACTATTGATCAAAGGCTGTATAATACGAAGGTTATTTATTTTGATTCACTTCGAAGCTAAGAAAAAATGTCAAAGCTTCGAACTAACGAGGCTAAAGAATTCCACTTTGCGACGCCAAAGTTCCTTTGAGTTTTCAAAATGTGTAATTTTAAGAAAACATTTGCAAGAAGAAAATAAATAGACGTCTACTATAATTAAATTCTTTTATGCAAATTTTTTGAGGCTGTGCATACAAATTACTGTGTTTGGTTTTGTTTCTTATTTTTTTTAACAGTAAGTCATACAGTAAGTAGTGATGGTAGCTAGCGCACTTGGAACGTGCTTCTCTAATATCGCCTGTAGTATGAACGTGATGTAAATTTAACGAAAAATTTTAATGATGCAGCTATATCTGAACCAATTTTTCCCGTTTTGTGAATTGCAACGAGCTTTCTAGTAGTTGTAGGGCCTGTAGTTGTAGTGTTTTAAATTTAAATGGTATTTTTGTTTGTATTTTATTAGAGTTTACTAACATAGGTACGTAAGCTAAGGCATGAATCTGATTTGGGAGGTTACTCCGTTAACATATTTTTCGTTCCCATGTTCAAATTTAGCCTAACCAAACTATGAATAATTCATATAACAAAGTCCCTACCTAAATGTTATTTAAAATATATACTCTTTACATATTCTTTATGTTAACTAAAACTCAAGCCAAGATATCGTTATTGTAAGTCAGTTTATAAATAAATATACAGTACGGTCCATAGACCGTACTGTATACGACGGCCAAGGCTCATAAGCCTTGGCCGCCTTGAAGTTAGCTGTGAAAATTTGAATTTAGATGTTTTTTTACTTTTAATTACTTTTTTCGCTAATCCAAAATGCCTAAATTTATGGTGGCCACGACTCGTCCACCGCACTGTACTAAGCCAGTCTTGTGCCATTCGCTCGTTAACGCTGGCGTAATTCGCTGGCTGTATCGATCATTATAAACATTTCTTACATTATTCGAGATTTATTTCATATAAGTTTTTTTTCAGCTTCACGCTGTATTCCGCATGTAGCGTGTAGGGTAGGTAGAGGTAGCTTAGTGTTAAGATACTTCTCGACGGAAGTCAACGTCACGCTTTGTCTCGACACCAGAGCGATGAAATAAAAACATTAAATATTTAATTTTCACGAGTGGGATTCGAAACCACAACCTGTCGTGTTAACAGTCACACGCTTGTGACCCTGCACTACGAGTGACGAGGTCAGAAAAATACTCAAAGAAAGAAATATTATAAGCATGATATAAATAATTTTATAGTCTCAATAGGCAAAATAAAAATAATAGAGTATTTTTAATTACTTTATTTCCGTTTTACGCCAAAAATATATAAATCTCAGTTATATAATACAAAAATGTAAGTGAGATTTACGTTTGCTTATTTTAATATTATTCTGTATGCGACAAAGGGCATGTGTTAGTTTAATTTCATAATGTTTTAGTATTATAAAACTGAAATGAGAGCCGAGTTTTCATTATTTACTTATACTTTGCTGTGATTGTGTTAATTATTTAGTTTAAATTAAGGCCGTCGTGGCGCATAGGCACAAAGGTGTGACTGTAGACGCAAAAGTTTGTAAGTTTGATTGCTATTCGAGAAAATCATCCTCGCTCTGGTGTGGAGGTAAATCGCGGCGTTGAGTTCCGCCTTTCAACATGCAATGCCTCCAGAATTCTGTGGAAAGTGGGGAGAGGAGTCTTTTAACACAAGAATTCCCCGGCCTACTCTGCTACATGCGAGATACAACGTGAAGCTAAATAAAAATACTTCATATTGGTACTTGATGTATGAACGTTATGTAAATTTTACGTAAAACTTTAATGATGCAGTTTCAGTGTAATCCGAACAAATTTTGCCCCTTTTGCGAATTGCAATGAGCTTTCTAGTGGCCTACGTTCATTATATCAAAAGCTTTTTAGTAAAGCTCTTTTTAATAATGGTAAAGGTCAACAGGATTGAAATGTGATTTAATGATCAATATAATATAAGTATAGATTTACGAATATGTCGGCAGTTTCTGATCTTCTAATTTAGTGGCGTGTTTCTCCGTATTTTACTTTCCATTCTACTTTGCTAGTTTGGATAAGTATACATTTCCAAATTATTTAATTTCGCTATTCTAATGGACAAACCGCAGCGTTGAGTTTTGCCACTCAACACTACGAAATTGGGCGAAAATTGAGAAATGGAGTGTTATAACACTACATTATCTCTGCCTATCTTACTATAATATGAAAAAGAGTGTGAAGCTGTTATTTTAAATCTAATAGACTCGGATATACGTAATTATATAGTATTGTCATAGGCTTGTACTACTTATAAACGTTATAACACTTTCATAATACTTTAATCTATTTTAACCTTTTATCAATATTAGTAACGAAATCAAAATAAACAGAAATTTTAACTGTTTAAACGACGCGCGATTGATTAGATTGATTGGCTCTATATTGATTACCCTTCGATTGCTCCGCCTTTTGCTCTATAGCAAAATTTAAGAATACTACTAATATAATACTGTGTTAAGTATATTTTAGCCTATAAAATTTAGCATATTTTTTGGGTTCTGTTCGTGAAAAGGAAAAAATGGGACCCTTATGCGAGCAATAATACATCGTTTTTGGTATACGATAAGGAAAAATTCGAAAAATGAAATTTTATAGAGAAAAATCAATACAACCAGGTTTTGGGTATTACGGTAAACATGCATACATTTTAAATATTATTTAACACTCATCTAAACAATATCCATAACTAAAAAGAGTAGTATGTAGACCATGACTAAGTAAAATTGATATTTATATGGATATATACAAATTCCCAACGAAATTTCTTTCAAACACCTAAAAATATCTAGCATAATTCTTTAAATTATATATGTTAGTTGTAAAAATTCATAGTTACTTCGCAGCTTTACATAATAACGAAGCTTAAAGTAAAAACTTTTGGTCCTAAATTGCAAGACAGCCATTACATTTTTCCTAATTAGTAGCACTTAGCTTTCTTTCCCACTGACTTTTTCACTAGCGCTCTATACACCTACCGTCGTGTTACTTGTATTTCAGCTTTACTAGAAGTAGATTCAAGAATTTTAAGTAAATTATGAACGCTTAAAGAGGACGATGTGGCGCAGTGGCACAAGCATGTGACTGTAAACGCGACGGTTGTGTTTTTGATTCCCGTTCGGAGGAATGAAATATTGTGCCGCGTGATCCCGGCCTAGAATACGATCATCCTGGTACTGGTGGTGTCGTAAGAGGCGACT
>DWAP01001548.1:0-15511 GCA_018230625.1 Heliconius eleuchia
CGCTTGTTACAACTTATTTATGTTGTTAGTATCTCTGTAGGGAGATTTTTACAAAATTCTGCTACCCAAAGACAATTACTAAGAAAATTATCGTTTGGCAAGAGAGAATTCTATTTATTAAATATATATTATATTTTAATATCTATATTTATTAAATATATATATTTTAATGTCCTAAGTGTGGAATAACACTTTAAAAATATTAAAATACATTTTTAATATTTCTTTATTAGGTTCAGAGCTTCAAGTTAATTTGTTACATGGTTATATGTAATATGATCTAAGAAATTTAAATTAACCCATTTTTAATGTGTCAGTTATACGTAGCTAGGTGACAATACAATATTATGAATGGGGAATAATTATGTAAATATTATGGATTAAGACTTATTGTGATGATGGAGCCAGGACCTGAATATTGGAACTCTTCAAAGATTCAAAGATTAAGAGCCAGAGTTTAGGCTCACACTGTCGTTCGTCGTTCGTCTCACTTGGTGCAGAAAAGCTTGCTTTTTAATTTTTTTTTGAATTTATTATTCCTAATTTCAGGTAGACAAAACCTAGTACCTATTCAATGTACTCAATTTGATATTAAAATTGAATTAATGTTTATGTTTGCGTAAAGGGATTTTTTATTATTTTGGATTCAATAACAAGATAAAGCACGAATTGAGACGAAAGTTGGTACATTTGGAGAGGCTGGGCGTGTGGTGGCTTATCCTGCTGAATAATTACAATCTGATAACATTTTTAAAGAAAAAAAAATATTAATATAAAAAATATATACATATATATACTAGAATCGTACAAGATATAGGTGACCTACAAGCACCATATACTGCGATGACTTAACGGCAACTGGAGTTAGCATACTTTAGCCCTGTTTGTGAAGTGCCGATTCAAATACATTGCTGTATTTTTTAATATATTATATCAATTAATATATCGATAATAAAATCATAAATTTTATTTCTTAAAATATATAAAAATAAATAGAAGCAAAACAAACCGCGAAAGTCAGTTCTGACACTTCACACGTTATGCCTCAGATTTCGGCGGAAAGTGGCGAAAAGAAATATCCTAATGGGTACGGAGTGACTGAACACTGGGTTCCCAGGTTACCTCTGCGTACCCTGCTATAAGAATACAGTGTATAGTAAAAAAAAGGTAATGTATATAATAAGTTCTTTGATTTTCACGATTATTACACATTTTAAATGAAACTATTTTAACCGGATTAATCGCGTATATTTTGTGTTTTTATACATTTTTGGAAACCCGACGTTTCAAACACTTTGCAGTAGTCCGTGGTCACGGGTAAACTATCCGTTTTAAAATAGTTTCATTTAAATAAGGTAATGTATAGTATACATATTAATTATACCACATCAAGATTCTTAAGTACAGACAGACATCGCACTGATCTGCGGCGCCATCCAGCTACATAACGGGTCTTTGATTGGTTAATCTTCATTTTCAACTTTATTACTCTACCGCCCATAAGCAACAACTTATGACTTAGTGAATAGAAGTTAGTGATAAATCACTCAATTTATTGTAGACACACTCAATAATCTACGATGAGTCTAGTCTATCACGCTATATTCTGTATACCAGTGGAACCAGAGTTAATTTATTTATTTAAAACACTCCGTCCTCCACTATTTGTTTAATTTATAAGACGCCGTTTTGTCTAACAGAACGGAGAAAAGAAATAATTTATTAATATAATAATTTATTTATTAAAAATAATGCATGTTGTGGCACACGCGTGTGACTGTAAAAGCGACTGGTTGTGTGATCAATTCCCAAAAATATTCAATATCTACGCTCTAGATGTGGAATCAAAGCGCGGCGTTGAGTTCTGCCACTCAGCACGCAATGCCTCCAGAATTCGGCGAAAATTGTGGAACGAAGTGTCTTAGCATTATCTTCACTCCGCGTACCCTGCCATGTGTGGGATAGAGCGAAAAGCTAAAAAAACGTAATATGTAGACGGTCATAATATACGTTCTTAAATACAGACAGACAACGCCATGTACGAATAACTATATAACGACGGACGGATATTATATGATAATTCATATTTTGAACCTCAATTTAATATCTCATCTCCTATAGTTTATCAAATTAATAAAGTGGGTAACTCTTGTTGTGGCATTTTAGAACTTAACATGTTCGATTGTGAATCAAACGATGACATTTACGACCGATGACGATGACCTCAGTTAAAAAGCTTTACTCTCTATCCTATGTAACAGGGTAGGCAGCGGAAACCTAGAGTAATGTCTGAACATTCTGTTTTACGATTGCCGCCTAATTTCGAGACATTCAGTCTTGAAATGCTGTACTCAACGCTGCATTTTGTCCAACAGAACAGATTGGAAAAAAATTAATTTAATTATTTCCTCAAGCGGGAATCGAACCGACAACTGTCGTATTTATAGAATAATATAGTAAATACGCTCTGGAACACAGACAGACACGGCGCCATCGTCTAGTAGCAACATAACGGGCCCTTGATTGGTCACTTCATTTTTGCACCTTCATTAAATGCCCTACAAGAATCGGGTCGAGATTCTGTTTTTGCTTAGCTAATAAAATGTTTTAATAGTTGTTTGTGAACATTGTTTTTTGTATGGGGATATAATTTGTTGTGTTTGTTTGTTTGTTTGTTTATTTGTTTGTGATAGTGATTTGTTTTGTATGGTTGATTGTTTCTTTTTAATGTACCTGTATTTTTAGCTTGGAACCTTGTAGTAGTCACTTCGTTCCCTTTGAAACACTTCTTTCTCATGTTTCCCACTTTTTGCTGAATTCTGGTGGAGTTGCATATTGAGTGGCGGAAATATGGCTCCATTATTGGGTGGAAAGTAGGGAACGGTAGAGTCTTAATGGAAACGGAGTATCTTTCTTACACACACAAAGTTTCCTGGCTCTCTTTTTTCCCTACCCTGCGGGAAACATGCAAGAAGTAAGCGGAAAATAAATAAATAACATTTTATTCTTTAAGCCAGGCCAGCCATATTGAGGCCGTCGTGGCCTGGGAGCACAAGGGTGTGACTGAAACAAGGCTTTCCGGTTCTACGGAAAGTGGGCAATGGAGTGTCTTATGACTATGTTCCCTCTGCCTACCCTGCTGTGTGCGGGGTACAGCGTGAAGCTGATTTAATTTTTATTCTATAAGCAAAGCCGTAATACAAACATTATAGTAAAGAAATTAGATCAAAATCGTTTTTCCATTGCATGTAATGTAGATAATAAAGCCAATAAAATGTGTAATTAGTTGGTTTCTAATATTAATTTCCAGTACAGAGTTAACGATCTGTTCGAATAGGGCAACAACTTTCCCGCAGAACGTTTTAATTATAGTGTGTTTTAGTCGTTTTTCATAGTAATGTATGGACGTTTGTTTTGTTTAATTGTAGTTTAAGTCGTGTTTTAATTATTTTTTTATAGATAATTGCTATCCCGCGAAAGTAGGTAGGAAGAGGGACCCTAGTGCTTAGACACTCTCTTCTACTCTCTATTTTTCCCCAATTTTTAAGGTATTACATGTTGAGCGGTAGAACTCAACAGCGCTCTTTGTATTCTTAACAAAAATGTGACATTAAAATATACTGTATGCACTGTACTGATATATCAATATTTCTTCCAATCATTTGCTTTTATACTTGATTTGAACCCGCAAGCATCACAATATAATATCAGGCACTTACCAAAAAACCGGTGGTACTTCCAATAAATTTTGCCAGTAAGTAATAAATAAATAAATTAGAAAGCGATGAAACATTATCACCATTATGAGCAGTTAATATATCACAATGTGACCTGATTTATGCGTCGTTAGAAAATGTGGGTGTAAGTCAAAATCTTATAAAAATTTGCAATTATTTAACATTTAAGACCAACCATGGCACAAGAGTAGAGGCGTATGTCTGTAAACGCGACAGGTTTTGGGTTCAATTCCCATTCGAAGAACTGAAATATTTAATATTTTCATTTTAGTCTCTTCATGTTAAGTATTCCTGGTAACACTTGGATGTGATATTAAGTGGCTGCTACAAGTTTAAATCGTTTTTGTATAGATTTAATTTATATTTTGATGCCCTTATTTTCGCCTACTTTTCAAAACAGTAATCAATTAATCAAGAAGAGTGGCGGAACTTGATGTTGCGCTTTGTCTTATTAAAATAATTTAAATAAAGTCGTTTCTTGGAATTACAATCAAATCCAAGACAATCGCGGTTACAGTTGGACGCTGTCTCATTACGCCACAAATGCCTTTAAGTTTTATGTACGAAATACTCAATACGTACAGTTTTATTAATTAAAATTTAAATATTTTGAAAATGTATGTAAAATACGGAGCAGGTTCACGTGAAGGTACTCTTCACTTTATGCCCAATTTTTGAGACTTCGCTTGTTAGGTTCCGGAATGTATGCTAGAGCGGAGAAATGAAAATAATTTAAAGTATTTTTACATTTAAAGTATCATTTAACGGGAATGGCGACCCACGGCCGTCCCATTTACAATAGACACTGTCCCACTGCGCCACAAAAGAAAAGAGAAAAGAGTAATTCCTTAAAAGATTCTCTTTACCTATCCTACAAAATAGGGCATATTTAAAAAATAAAAAAAAATGTCTTATGCCCCTTTTACAGAAAACACGTATTCATAATTGCAACAAAATAAGCTGAAACATTCAAAATTAGGCAACTATTTTGATCGTGTATTTTCTCAGCGTGTCGCCTTTCAGCGTCTTTAGGCCTAACGAGGTGATGCCCGCTGATGGGTTAATCTCCGAGTTGTTTAGTCACCCTTTGTTTCACATTTTGTTAATTTGACTATATATTTCTTATGAGATTTTGTTTTGTTTCCTAATTTGCTATTAATATGTTGTAGTTTGAACTAATTATGGTTTTCTTTTACTTTTTCTATTACTTTTACTCTTTTTGAGATATTGGTTCTCCAATGGTGGAGCTTAACGCCGCGTTTTCTTGGGAATAAAAGACGAATATGAATCGAACCTACAACAGCCGCACCGACTCTTTCATAATTTTTATTTTACGCTGTGGTTTTGTGTGACAAATAAAAGGAAATAAAATGCTTGATTGTAACTGATGATTGTGGATTTTAATTCATAAGAAAAATCACATATTTATTATCCAGTTCTTTGTCTTTGTTCTCTTCTTGCTGCTATACATGCATATTATAACTATCATATTTTACTCTTCCTGCCTAAATAAAAAAAAATACTATTTTTAAGTTGGTCCCCTAGGTTTATAAAAAAAAAAACTACCTACAAATGATAATAATTAAAATGGCACTACAATCTACGTACATACACGTATATATATTAAACTCTCCTTTTATCTTTTAAACCGCAGCATTATTTTAGGGATTTCCCCGGCATCCTGTCACCTGGAAAAGTGATGATTAAAGACACAGGTAGGTAGGGGAACCCCACATGACACGTCAATATCAAATTCAAAGCCTTTAAAGGGCAACGCGACTGTGAAATTAGTTGCCTGTTCGATAGCTTGAGCCGTGATGAGTCGGGTGTGTTGCATTTGTCACTTCTGAAGATCTATTAAATATACGTTTTGCAATCTGTTGAAATGTTTATGATTAATGTTATTTTGTTGTTGTTGAGCTTCACGATATATCTACGATCATAATATAAGGAGATATTGGAAACCTAGTGTTAAAATACTACTCCATTCCCATTAAGTCACTTCAAATCTACCGAATTTTGGAGGCATTAGCGGAACTAGATGCTGCGCGTTACCTCATTACTAGAACGAGGAAATGAAAATGTTAAATTTCATTTCCTTAAGTGCGAATCAAAAGTACAACTGGCTCATTTACTAATAATTTTAGATTTAAAATTATAAATAATAATTATGGTCATACATTCGTCTACTAGCCGCACAAATTTTCATTTGCGAAAACTACCGATTTCTTTCACTCCTAACGCTCTCCTACAGTCCCCAAGGACTATAAATATATATGACAAATTTCAAAGTTTTTTACGACGTATGGCGAATTGTCAGTCAATCACTCAGTAAATAAAGAGTTTTAGATACAAATACATAAAAATATTTAATGTTTTAGTCCAAAAATGAATGTAAGTGGAACACACCCATAAGCTATATTTGAGTCTGTCATGCCCGGGGCTGTTACACAAATTCGATATAATAAACTTGGGATTATGGCACAGAAGCATCTTATTGGTTGGGTATTCATTGACACCGTTGAATCAATACTCTTTGGTGTTTGTACTAGGATGTCCCTTAGAGTTCTATCAGTGTAAGCCGAAAAGTAATTTTCAGCTTTGAGTATTTTTTATATATACATATAGGTTTTGTGATTTAATTTAAGTTTTATTTGCCGTCGGGTTGTATTCAGCACATGGCAGTGGGAACCTGGAAAACTAGTGTATAAACACTGCGCTCCAATTGAAACACTTGCGTTCCCTACTTTGCACAGATTCTGGAGCCATTGAATGTGGTGGAACTCAATACCGCAGTTTACCTCGTTGCAACAGCGAAGAAATTAAAATATTAAATATTTCATTTAATAGAATGGGAATCGAATTTACAACTTGTCGGGTTAAAGACGCACCCTTGTGCCCCTGCGCCACGACTGGTCTCTAAACTGAAGTTGCTCCTGATATTCTTAAATATTTATATCAGTAGAAATATTTTAACAAAAAAATGTTAAGACTCTGATCAAATATCGAGTAGGTAATTTTTTTATTTTTTTTCAAAAAAAAAAATTTTTTGTAATCGTGAATCGTGATAATTCACGAAATTTAAAAGGCAAAATTACTCTTTATTTAATTTTGTTCAAAAATTTCAAAGTTATCTTATCTTTGATTTTATTTAATATACAAAACATCATAAACACCAATTAGGTAAGAAAAGAATTTATAATTGTCAAAATTTCGAGCGGTAGGTACTTTATATATACGAATTTCTCGTATGTTTTGAATAATGTAAATCCATATCGAGGAAAGAAAAATGTAAAGGCAAATTAAATAAATATATACTTGTATTCTTAATAAATAACGCTGTTGAGGAGCAGGCGTACAAACGTGCGACTGTAAACGCGACAGGTTGTGGGTTCGATTCTCTCGCGATGAAATTAAATATTTTATATTTCAATTTGCTCGCTCTGGTAACGAGCCAAAGCGCGGTGTTGAGTCCCGTCACTCAACACATAATGCTACTAGAATTCGGCGGAAAATGGGAAACGGAAATGTTTTAATGGCAACGGAGTGTCTTACCACTAGATTTCCAGGTTTCCTTTGCCTACTCTCCTATATCTAAGCTTATAAACAGTCTCACACTTTTTCCTGTACAGCAGAGTAAGGAGAGTTCCTATAAATTTTATTTCTAATTGGTGCGATCCAGTGCCCCGTTTCGTTTTAGCAAAACGAGAAACATAAAAAAACTTACTGCTTCAACACGGAATCGAAATGGCAACCATTGCGTTTACAGTCAAATATATATACCACCGTACTATGATAAGTTGCAACCGTGACAGTTGTGAGTTCAATCCCCACTCGGCATATTTGATTTTCCTTTATTTTCTCTAATTTAGTAGACGATTCGCGGGGTTGAGATCCGCGACTAAACGCTCTATAAAATGTCTCAAAGGTTACCTACCTTGTCATATGAAATAAATTATTTAACTTATTTATAATAATTTTATAATTAAATTGAAAATAAAAAACGTTATAGCTGCAAAGAAATCCACAACAAAAATAACTTATGTATACAATATAAAAGTTTATTAGCACCAAGTAAATTGCTGATAACTGCTTCGAGTTGGTCGATAATCAACAAGAAATAAAATCATTAATTGAGAAATTAAAACCGGGAGACGATGTTAATTTAATGTTTCTTAATATAAGACGTTGTAAGAGAGTTTATTATGTTTATTCAGCTTTCTCTTATATGATAAAGGGTGCAGGTTCTGTCGAGAAATTAAAGAAATACACTAAAGATGACACTTTTTGGGTGTCATACTTTTTAACATGCTTTTAATATATTTATTTATTATGTAATCTAAGAAAATGAATGTTACTTACATATATTAGGTGAAAATATAATATTATGGTATCATTGGGCTGGTCTGATGCAGCCAGGATCATAATAGTAACATACTCATCAGATATTACTAATAAAAACTCGAATTAAGGCTGCTCCGACACTCCACTCATCACTTTCTACCGATTTTTAGAGATATAAATCAATCAGGTGGAGCTTACCGTCGCGCTTTGTTAATTAATAATATTAAAACAAAAATAATCCCCTTAGCGGGAATCGAAGTCACAATCATATAAACACTGTATCATTCTAATTAATTAAATCAAACTTACTAACTAAGCTAAGCCACATCACATTGCTATACCTAAATTGATTAAATTCTCTGTATCCATGACCATATATATTGTTAATCTCGCTACCACAACCAGTTTTCACTTAGGCAAATTGCTTAACTAATATATAAATTCTAAAAGCACTGGTTTCGAAGATTTCGAAGTTAGTATTAAATTTGATCGGTTTGTTAATTTTGTTTCAATGAGAGCCAATAACTCACGGCCCTTTGTAGTGGTTGAGAATGTTATACATTAGTGAATCAAGAGTGAACTAACCTTAGATAATCTAATAATTTGTTATTAGGGGAAGGAATAGCTTTGTTTGTTGGTAATAAACATCTAACTTGATTTTAGTTTGATTTATAGCTACTATTAATTCAATACTCAGCAGAGGTGATGTTGCTTGTTTTTCTTTTTACGTTCACGCAGCATCCCGTACGACATGATTGGCCCCTTTTTTTCTTTCTTTCAGGATCCTTTGTTGGTTTTTTTTTGAAAAAACTCAATACCCACAAATACATGTTTTATTAATTAAATATGTGAGGCCAGTCGTGGCGTAGGGGCACAAAGTGTGACTGAAACAGACTGCTTAAGGGTTCGATCCCCACTCGAGGAGATGATATATTCACTTAAATTTATATTTCCATTTCTTCGCTTGGGTATCGAGGCAAAGCGCAGCGTTGAGTTCTGCCACTCAACACACAATGCCTCCAAAATTCGCCAGAAAGATGGGGAACGGAGTGTTTTAACACTAGGTTCCCTCTGCCTACCCTGCTGTGTGTGAGATAAAGCGTGAAGCTAATTTAATTTAATTTTATGTGTTATTAAATCAAGTTCACGCTGTATCCCGCAAATGATAATTTAGTGATAATTACTCAATTCAATTCATAAGTATACAACATTGATGTGATGATATCACGTAAACGTTCGTAAGCTAAGTATATTTTAGGTTAACTCTTATCACCAACATTATAAAATATAGACTTTAAACTCTACAAACATACATACAAATTGACATTTGTAAAATTACATTAAATTGTTTTATGAGACATTGAAATACCACCAAAGCCAAATTGTACGCGAGTTAAAGCTATAAACATTTCAGAAGGATCGTTAGAAAACAATATAACATAATTACACCGCGTGAACCCATAAAAACTTCTATATGAGCCATCAAATATTGCACCTTTAAGGGTGCTAGAATAATGAAACGCCTCGGTGGTGCAGTGATTAGTCACTTAGGGAAATTAAGGTTCACGGGTTTGAATCTTATTCTTTGATATGTATTGAAATCTTTTAAAATGTTAGTACTAGTATGTATGTATGTATGTATACAAAACACGAGGAGAAGGGATTAAATAATAATCTTTCTTTTTTATTTTTTATACTTATCTTATCTCGTTTTTTTTGTTATTTTTAGCTTAACGCTATATCTTGAACTTGGGAACCTGTTTCGAACACTCCATTCCGATTAAGACAGTTCTTTCCCTATTTTTCGCCGTATTCTGGAGGCATTGCCTGTTGAGTGGCAGAACTTAACGTCTTGTGGTTAGAACTAAAACCTGAAAATAAATTATTCCTCTGAACAAGAATTAAACCTACAACCGTCGCGTTCATAATCAGACACTTTTTTTCGACAACCGCTGTTGACGGCCTCTTGTATTCCTCCAAGCATGTATACAAAGATAATTTTGTTAGATATTATACAAATGATTAGCGATGTATGCATAATTTACATTGTATCTCTTATTGAGTAAGTGTTAAGACACTCCGTTCTCTAGATTTCGCCCCGATTTTGAGACATTGCGTGTTGCAGTAGCACAAATCAACGGCGCGCATAATTTTGTTACGAAGAAATGAAAATAAATGAATCCCCCGAACGAGAATCAAACCCACAACCATCGTGTTCACAGCCTTTTATTTTTCTCCAAGCATATACTTTGGAGGATAGTTTTGTTAGATATTATACAAATGATTAGCGATGTATGCAGCGGCTGAGGGGCCCGTTTTATTACGGCGCACTTTTATAGTCACGTCAATGGCCTGTGGAAATGCTAGTTGTAAGTTTTAGCATTGTGGCCATTGGATGTGTTGGAAAATATGCGAGATATATCTCTTCTCTCTCTCTTCTTCATCGTCTTCTTCATTACTGAAGGTTGGTAGATCCTGGTGGAAGAGCTAACGAGATACTTCCATGCCTGCCTGTCCTCAGCTTGCCTTAAAGTTTTGATAATGAAATCAAAAATATATATATAATAAAAATTAATAATATGAATGTTAAGCTCGTAAAAGTACAGTTTTATTTAATTTTGGTTTATATTGTTGTGTTAAAATTACAATATATATTAATTACTAGGTGCTACTTGTGACATAGTCCACGGTGTATTCCGCGTAATAGAATCAACGAATTATTTTTTAATGAAAAAGAAAATAGTTGAAAAATTCAAACCATAAATATCAACTCGATATCTCCAAGCGTTCTTGAAATAAACATTCTCGAAAGACCGACGGACGGACGGACAACCAAACGATCTTATAAGGGTTCCTTTTTTCCTTAAAAGGTACGTTAGCCTAAAAAAAATTTTTTTATAAAAATATATCTTATTTTTTTTATTTTTTTTCAGCCTCACGCTGGATCATGTATATAGCAGGGTAAACAGAGGGAGTTCTGGAGACATTGCTTGTTTAGTGGCGGAACTCAACGCCGCACTTTACCTCGACACCAGATCGAAGAAATTGAAAATATAAAAATATTTTTATTTTCTCCAGTTCACACACAACCTATCGCGTTTACGCTAAGACTGGTCTCTATTTTTAATATTTTCAACCACAAAAAAGCAGGTTTACTGGCCAACGGCTTACGAAAGTGTGTCCACCCCAATCCAAGTATTTTACGACTCGCCTCCACCGTTCCACAGTGAATTCTCGCCCATTTCCATTTATAGCGTTCGATGAAAAAAACGCTAAACGTATCCATCTAAAAGGAGAATATAGCTATAGACATTTGTTATACGCTTTTGATTTTTATTATTATTACAGTATTTTATTAAGGCATTCAGAAAGGCGTAAATAGTTCTTTTTTTAGTTGCACAGGCAATGTTTTTTTTATGTTAGTTCGTCTTTGTGTGTGCAGTCGTTACGATTTATCGCTGAACTAACGTAATATAAAGATTTTTTTTTGTATTTTTTCTTTCATCAAACAGTGATGTATAACCAAAGAAAAACTGTATAAACATCTATATTATCTATAAAAAGTTCTATATTTTAACTACACAAAAAATAAAATTAAATCACCTTCACACTGTATCCCGCGTGCGCTTCACTCCGTTCCCCACTTTCCATCGAATTTTGGAGGCATTGCGTGCTGAGTAGCGGAACTCAACGCCGCGCTTTGCCTCGACGCCTAGACGAAAAAAAAATATATTTATTTCATTTCCTCGAGTGGAAATCGAATACACAACATGTCGAGTTTAGTCCCATGGCTATGGCCCTGCACCACGACTGGCTTTTTTATATGTGTGTACTAAATACTGCATTATGAGTTACATTTAGGTCAATCCGTCGTTGGGTTTTTTTGGAATCAATTTTAACGGAGGCAAAATCGTTTGTTTATTTTTTTAATAAGTAATGAATCTCTACCGAACTATTATTTTTCATGCCAGTTGACAAATTACAGGGTACGCAGAGTTACCTAATATCAAACCTGCAACCGTCATTTTAACGGTCAGGCGCTGAGCCGCTGCGCCACGACGGCCACATACATATAGGCAATAATTTTTCACTCCCAATTTCCTTTCTTTTCAACATCCGGTCCCACTTTCCAATGACAATCAAAGCGTTTGAAGGCGTAAGTAGGAAACATATCTTGCCTGACCCTACCATCAACTTACTCAGCACGTTCACAAAAGAAAAGATTGAAGCGTTTTTGAAAAAATAAAAAAATATTAAACTCTTTCTTATTCTTCATCGAGAAATTAAATGTTTTTTTAGGCAGAGAGGTTTTAGCGTTAAGATACTCTGGAGGCAGTTTTAAAATATTGCGATTCGAAGCGGCAGAACTCAACGCCGCGCTTTTGCCTCAGTACCAGAGCAAGTCAAGTTTACAACGCTTGCTCCTACGCCACGACTGGCCTCTAAATATATTAATTATTTTAATTTCCCGGCTCTGGAAAGCAAAGCGCAGCGTTGAATTCCGCCACTCATGACGAACTGTCTCGTAAATTGAGCCATTCATGGGAAACGGAGTGTCTTAGCACTGGTTACTCTCTATTCTACGTTAAAAAAGGCATAAATATGCTTTTATTTTTTTTCACTAACAGAAAAAAATCTCTTATAACTTAAAACCTATCTACGAATAAGGGAATCCCCTCCGCTAATGGCAGTTGGTAGAGACCAGTGTTTACTTTTATTGTCAAAATAAATCTGTCTTAAGTGTCCCTATAATCGTTACTAACTACTTGCCTGATAAATAGTCCTCGGATCGAGAGTGATAAGATTATCTTTTATTTTTTAAGCTTCACGCTGTATCCCTCATGCGGGTTGGTAGGGCGGACCTAGTGTTAAAATTCTATTTTCCACCTTCCGCTTAATTTTCAAGACATTGTGTGATGAGTGGCGGAACTCAACGACCCGCTTTATCTTGTTACCAGTGCAAGAAAATTAATATTCTTTATTTTAGCAAAAGGGAATCGAACCCACAACTATCTCGTTTATAGTCATATGCTGCCATGCCGTCCTCGGTTATCTTTAGTTTTTCAAAAACTTTTTAAAAATGCTTGTGTACAAATTTATTATTGATATTCCTTATCAAATAAAAAAAAAAAACAATCTTAATTATCTAATTAATCCTTCTTACTAGAGAACGTTAGTTTAATTTATATTACATCCCTGACTTAACTGACAGTTAAAATTTAACTGCCCAAGTTTAGTTTAGTGCCTTGGCTGCTTCGAAAGTGGGAATATTAACGTGAATATAGTAGTTCGTAGCTTAAAGTTTTATAAACACTTTAAAACTAAATTAGACTGTCTTTATCTGTTACAACTGGGGTCCTGGGATCTTGTTATCTGAGTGAAGCATCACTAAATATCAGTTTTTTTTTTTCATTTTTACACTGTATCCCGTATATAAGTGCCTAATGTTAAGACCACGCGCCGTGTTGTTGAAACATTGTTGAGAGGTGGAACTAAACGCCGTGCTTTGTCTTGTTATCAGATCGAGGAAATGAAAGTAATTTATTCCCCATTAATGAATCGAACTCACAACCGCCACGCTTACAATCGTCGCTGTATACCGACGGATGTTATACTTTTCTAAGCACATATTTATTTTATATAGACGTTATATTAAAAGTTTAAAGGCCATAAGGATAATTTTACAACACAAATCTTATAAAATATTGACCAAAAAGTGAAAGACGGAGTATCCTGACACTACGTTCTCTGCCTAGGATAGGCACTACATATAAAAAAAAACAAAATTTTACGTGTAACTGCTCGTGTATTGAAATATCAGCTCAGCTTAGCTTACAAACATCAGTGTATAACAGGCTTAACGCAGTTTGCAGTGTCACAGTTCACAGTTTTACGTCCAATTCAAACGTTACTACAGCCACTATCGAAACAGAGTGTGGTTTTAATGCCGTTACGCGTCTATTTATAGTTTCACGCCGTCGTTCGCGCGTGAATTTTGCGATGCTTATTATTAAATTTATTATGTTGTAAAATTCTAATGTTCTCTACTAAATATATATGTTGGATTGTTTGTTTTGTATTGTGGAGCAATTTTGATTTGAATTTTTGATTATTTCTGTTTTGAGGCCATTCGTGGCGCAGGGGCACAAGCGTGTGAAAAGCGATAGATTGTGATTGCGATTCGAGAAACTAAAACTATATATTTCATGTTTTCCTTTCTACAGGATACAAGGTGAAGCTAAAAAAAGATTTTAATATTTTTCAGTGTTATTTCATATTTACGTTTAGAAAACCGAAATAAATTTGAACGTAGCGGGATATGAACGCGCACCTCTTGAAAACAGGACTTGCACGGTTTCTAAGAGGCGCAAGTGTTTACTTTGATATGCATATACACTCATTTTGTATGAAATGAACTTTTAATATATACATTTCGAGTGATTTTTTCTGTAAAATACCTATAAGCATTGAGTTTCCATAATATTTTATTTGTCTGTGCTATAAGGATTTGTTTCGTACCAAATTTCTACGTTCTGAGTTCACGGGGAGCACCCTGTTGATGCCCTTGGGAGTATCGAAAATGTGTGGCATAAACAGTATCTTTTGATTTAATTAGCTTAGAAGTTTTTTCGCAACTCCAAATGAAAGTAGACCTACCAGTATTTGATATAAATTTCAGTATGATACCTCCACGCGTTCTTGAGAAAACGGGTAATGACATACGGACGGACGGACAACAGATGGTTTCGTTCCTTTTGAGACACGGAATCCTAAAAATGAAACAAGACGCGGTGTTAATCATCATCACCCAAACACACTATACCTAAACTAAACCGGCAAAACTACTTAACTCTAACTTCTCAACGTAAAAAGATAGTGACCAGCCACTACTATAACCAATTCACTAAAAACAAACATACTGTATAATATATTCAACTACCCACTCCAGCTAACCGCATGAGTTAATAAGAGTACCTCCTTACTGAAAGGCGAGTAAATAAACGTCTGTGTTTGTTTTTAATTAGTTGCTTATCCCCATACGAGACGTAATGGACGCTTAATATGTATTTTGAATACATTTTTAAATAGATTTTTGTTTAGTTCGTGTTGGTTTTTTTAAAGAATTTTTGTTTTTAGTTTGAATTAATATAGCTATGAATATGCATATTTATTAGTAAATATTTAAAAGTTATTATATTATTATTGTTCTAAGGCAAATCGTGGCTCAGGGGCACAAAGTGTGACTGCAAAATCGACTGGTTATGGATTCGATCCCCGCTCGAGAATATACATTTATATCTCCATTTCTTGGCTCTGGTGTCGAGGCAACGCGCAGCGTCGTGTTCCGCCACTCAACACGCAATGCATCTATAACTAGTGGGGAACGGTGTGTCTTAACACTAGGTTCCCTCTGCCTACCCTGCTGTGTG
>DWAP01001549.1:0-15510 GCA_018230625.1 Heliconius eleuchia
AAATGCGACTTGCGTGCGTTGCAAACATACATTATAGGTATATTAAAACACGAACATGATTTTAGTGTATTAAGCAAATAATTCTGTGGTTTAAGCGGGCGAAGCCAAGAGCGGGTCGCTAGTAGAATAATAAATTTCATTTTACTACTTCTATAGGCATAAAATGTCTCTTCAGTGTAGGTTTCAGTTGGTTGTTCTAATCTTTTGTGCGGTGTTAGTATTTATATAAGTAAATAGTTATCTGTTAAATTATTTTTGTTTTGTTAGGCAACTTACACAAGACGACCTTAGATAAATGACCTAGCTTACAAAGATCATCAATTTTGATTTCTAGTGAAACAAAGTAAGTCGTAACAAAAAACTGAGCAGTAGTGTTCTGAATATACTATGAAACACAGAATACACAACCAAATTTATTATTCATTTATTTAAACTGATAGAAAACAAACCTGGAGGAAAACATCTTCAGCGCTCACAGACTGTTGGTAATTCATCGTGTAGGCGGGTGTATTACGATCGCCAGATCCAAAACCAACTTTGCTCATCTGCTCTGCCTCTTTAGCCTGTTGCTCTTCATATTCCTCAATATTTGCAGGCAGTTTTTGTGATGGAGCGAGGGCAACATTGCTATTTCGTGATTCTGTTATCTCATATTCTAAAATATTGTAAAAATATTTTCAATAATATCTTATAGAACAACTAAACAATTTTCAAACTTCTAATACAAATCTTGGAGTCTTCTAACACAAGCCTTTTATTATTTAAAAAAGTTTAAAAGCAAAGAAATCTTGTAAAAATTGTTGTGTCAGTATCTATATAGATAGAGTCTAGAAGAAATCAGCACTGTATTCAGATTTACAAGCACTCGTGTAACCTGTGTACTCACAACCATTACGATTATACAATAATTTTCAGGACATTAACATTAATAACATTATACAACTGATAATTATCAATTGTACCTATACATTTCAGCTTTAAAAAATATTGTTTTCGATTTAAATATTATCGTATAATATTTTTTTTAAATATAATTCAGTGTAATATACCTGATATTGAATCAAATCAAGTCAGCTTCACACTGTATCCTGCACATAGCAGGGTACGCAGAGACCTAGTGTTTAGACATACCATTTCCTACTTTCTGCCGAAACCCGGAAACATTGCGTGTTGAGTGGCGGACCTCAACGCCGCGCTTTGCCGCCTTTGGTGTCAGTGACCAGAGTGAAGATATGGAAATATAAATTTTAATAAATATTTCATTTCCTCGAGTGGGGAGCGAATCCCCAACCAGTCGCGTTTACAGTTACACTTTGTGCCCCTGCGCCACGACTGGCCTCTACTTAATATTACATACGCAATTAATTATGACTAGTGATGGCACCTCAAATATACTTACTTGTCGACGTAAGTTCATCTCCTTGTAATATTTCAGGTTCAGGTTCCCTTAGAAGTTCAGCTAATTTTTCTATGTGTGACACTGTAAAATCCATTGTAAGTAGATCTAGGTAGTTGCTTAAACACACAATATTAATCAAAAACAAAATTGATTAAACGATATTCAATTCCATAGCGACAATGTCATTGCATATTATCTATATTAAACGAACAAGCCTTTGACAAAAAGTTTCTTAATAAATATTAGATTTTTTTGGTAAAAACGTTTCATGTAATAATAATTTGAAGAAATCATGTTATGTAACAATTTAATTATTGAGCTGAGCGAAGCGAACTCTTACTGGTCAAAAGTGTGTGTTCGTTGTATTGCTACTCCTTCTAGACAACGGTCTAGGTTTAAGGAAACCTACAACTCTGAAATTTTGCAGGAACGTTGTGGACGACTCGGTGATCCCAGCGAAGTAATTTGGTGACAATTGTAAATGTGAAAAGCATCTTCAGAGGAAAATAATTCATATTTATTTCCTTTTTTATGTTTGTGTTATGCATTAGAAGTGTGAATAGAAAAATATATACTTATATATTCTCTATTCACACTTATACTACTTGTAATAGATTTATTTATATTATCTATTTAGATATACATAAATAAATCTAAAAGTTTGTGTTAAAAGAGGCAAGGCAAAACCTTGGTTAACTTTAGAGAACACATTATCAGTTATACAGGAGGAAGGTCACGTAAAGGCATGAGGACCCTCGGAGGCTAGTCATGGCAAGGAGCACAAGAGTATGACTGTAAATACAACAGGTTGTGGGTTCGATCTCCACTCGTGGAAAAGAAACAGTTTTATCTTGATACTCTATTTATGTACAAGAACTCAAATTAGTCTTTCTTTAGGCGACGTTGAGTTCTGCTACTTAACATGCAATACCTCCAGAATTCAGCAGAAAGTGGGGAACAGAGTGTCTTACACTAGGTTCCCTCTGCCTACTCTGCTGTGTGCAGGATACAGCGTGAAGCTCATTTATATTTATTTTTTATTCATTAATCTTTAATTATAAGTCAGTAGTGACACTAAAAAACTATTTGTGACTTTTTATTAGATTTAAACCTATGAAATAAGAAAAATGCAATTACTATATAGATTTATAATTTTAAAGTATAAGGCAAATACAATTAAATATTCATTAATGTTAGGAACAATAAATTGAATGTGACATTGATAATCTAAATCTTTTTATTTTGCAGTAAATTTTATTACAAAAAGCTACATATTGGACAAAAAAATATATTTAAGGGAAACCATCATCATCTTCTTCTGCCATTTCTTTAGCCAGTTCCAAATCTTGTTGCTCCCTCTCTCTTCTTTCCTCAGCACTTTCTAATTCTTTGCCATATGACTTAGGCGGATATCTCATAGCTTTCACACTTTGATTATGCAATTCTAGGCAGAATGATATGCGTTGATGAAAAGCCAACTGAGGTTCCCGAGTACAGTAGATGTCAGAGCTTTCCTTATTGCTCATGTATCCCTTTTCTGGGTCAAGTGTTGCTTCAATGACACCATCTCTGATAGCTTTAGCAACAATGAATTCAGCATCTTCTGCAGAATCTAAGCCTAGTTTTCTAGCAATATCCTTTGGAGATATCCGAGAATATGATAAGCCAATAGATCTTATAGCAGTCTTTATTACATTTTGTCTGAGACGTAAAATCAATGTGAAAGTATGGTCACTACGGAATTGTGGTCCAAAATTTTCCAAAACTTCTCCAAATCTCTGAAGATTGCCAAGACGCACTGCTTGTGTAAGTTGAAAGTAAGGAGCCAATGACTTTCTTAGCTGAGCTTGGCGGAAGATTGCCCGCTCTGGTATATCACCCAATAACAACTCCACAACAATAGCTAGCTTTTGTACAGTCTGTCTAAATCCAACAGCTGCAGTTTGAGGAGCCTTGCGTAGAGCTTGAACTAAATGCTTGTGTGCATCACTGTATTCTAATCTAGCAGCTTTAATTCTGCCAAGATAGTACAAAAAGCGTGCCCATTCATTATTACTGGCACTTTCAGGAAATACTGATTTGCTAACCAATTTGTCTGCCTGGTCATACAGTGCATAATGTAGATAGTTTCGTAAAAGACAGTTTATTAACACTGCCTGGCCTTCGTAATCATTTCGTAAAGTCGAAGTTCGCAGACGAGCATGCAGCAATCCTCTAATGAGGTCTAACTTATTGGTTAGTTCAAACACTCGTGAATGATAGAAATAGCATTTTGCTGCAATTAGATCTAGAGTTCGACGGTTTTGAGCTGTTACCTTATTCATCAGCTGCTGAGAACATTCTACTGCCTCTTCAAACTTATTAGTATCTAATAAACGAAGCAGCACTAACAGGTGCATATATACATCAACTTCTGGCGCTGGTGTCTTCGGAACACTACGAGAACGTGGAGCCTCTATTTCAACTGCACCTGGCAGTGGGTTCTCAACAAACGCGATCAAAGCTTCTTTGTCTGTGCTTGCAGGGTAAAGCTGATTAATAATAGCACGTAAAACATTACCATTTAGTTTTCTTCGTGTATTTGGAATAGATCTAAGAACGCGCATTGCGAACCTCGGTTCCTTGGACGTTACAGCCTTGTCAATTTGTCTAACATGTTCCCTTAAATCGTGAACTGCTAGGACATCTGCATCTTTCTTCACTTCACCAGTTTCTGCGTCACTCGCAGCGGTTGGACTGTCTACATTTTTCATTTCCACATCTTGCTCAACAGGAGCCATTATTTCGTTGTCGAATGGTTGTTAATTTTACGTAGAAAAAAGATATTTACTACACAGAAGAACGCTACAAAATTACTTCTTCACGATATGTCAAAAATATGCCGAGTAACAAAGTTCATTCGGATACATTCTCAAGATTAAAAATTTTACTATATTTAAATAACAGTTAGTATTGGACCAATACGTGAAATTTATCAATAAAATTGTAATAAATATAATAAATACTAAATTAATACGTCTCTTAGTCTAAGTAAAATTAATAGATTTTTAATTCTTCAAATTTTAATTTCCAGAGTATAGTGAACAAATACAGCCAAAAATCATATTTAACGTAAGAAGTTTAAATTTATATGTTTGTAAAATGTAAATTTGTTTCTATTCTGTACTGGATTTTTTATCATTTACATTATAGTACAATTGTATGTTTACCGTCAAATATAATTATTTATCATGTAATTAAATATAAAACTATTATGTGTATTTGTTTTATTTATCACATTATAATTCCTTCTAAGATTTTTTTATATTATTATTACATTTTTCACAATAGATAGTCTATCTTCCTTTGTCCCATAGACTATAGACAAGACAAAACTACTAGCAATGCTCGTAGTTGCTTAACCAATATACTTTTGTAAGGAAATAGTGATATAAAGCTTCTAACACTTTGGATTACTAATGTTACACTCAAAATATCTTGAATTACAACCATCACATCCCAATAAACGTGCGTGCCAAAAATTATAAGCCACGAAGGCGCTACGGCCGCAGGGGACCGGTTAATTCTTTTCTTAAAATTTCAATGTGTTCTGGAAATGGTTTGCAAAGAGGACGTGGTATCATGGTTTAAAGAATTGGAAAGCTATAAACGCATAGATGCAATGTGTACATTATTAAATATGTGCCTGCCATTTGAATTACGCTTTATTGGCACGTATCTCGAAGAGCTCGGTAAGCGGGACTTTCAAGAGTTGCGTGGAGCCGAACTGAGAGCTAATAATCCTACAGATCTCGCTGCGGACATCGGAGGAGCAGACACAGATTCTCGGACGAGGCGAAAAATGGCCTTATATGCATCACTTTTACGATCTTGTAATTTCGCTTGTGCGACCACATTGTATAATGCCATGGTCAGTTTAGAGCAAAGTGGATTGCTGAAAGGTCTTTATGGTGATCTTTTAGAAGAAATTCTTCTTCTGTATACAATGGCCTTGCATCATCCTGCTTTTACTTTTGATCAAAAGTCACATTTTGGTGAGATACTTGATAAGTTAAAAATTGAAGACCAGAGGTTGCAGTATCAAGAACAACAAGAGCATAATATAAACATTGCTCCTGTGAGTGGTCTTACACAGTCTACTATCCCACCCAATATGTCAATCCCACCACCTAATTTGTCTAGCTTGGGACCACCGCCTGGTATCATGTTTGTAAAGACACCTGGGGTACAGGTCAGTGTCATCAATCATTATTCATAGTCACATACTCATTAATATTGATTGGAAATTTTGCTGGTTTATATGCTTTTAAAGAAATCTATACTTCATATATATTTTTTATATATTTTATCAACAATTTATAATAACATTAGGCAGTAAGACTGTAATAAAAGAAGACAAAATAAACTTAAAGGCTAAATGCACTATCTTTTAAAGAAAATAACAGCATGGCATAATATAAAAAATATATCAAATTGTATAATTTGTTGAAAAATTCAGTAAAAAAAAAAATTGAATAACAGGAAGAATAATAAAAAAGTGATCAAATATATAGTATTATAAATAAAAAAACTTAATTTAAATATTTTTGTACTAATTTTTACTTTTTAAATTCAAAATCATCATAAATCTCTAAATTATGCTATATTGTATGTTGAACCATATAAAAATTATATTTACATTATACATGTTTTGCAAAATATGTTATTAAAATTCCATAATATTTCAAGACCACTTGAAATATTATGAAAATAAGAGTTTGAAAGTTTTTATTATCATTTATTAATAAATATCTTTAACAATAATTCTTACTTTATATATAATAGTAAATACACATAATTGGATATAGTATGGCTTATCCTTGATTTAATCTATGTTGATTGTTAAGATTAAAAACACAATTGACATTTGATTAAAGTTCATTGCTAATTATTTGCATAAATATAATATAAGTTACTTAGATTTTTTTTTAATATAATAGGTATTTCAAGTATAAATAACAATTATTGTACCTTATTTGTATACCACATATACACTTTTGGCTATTGTTTGTAAATTGCTTTATATATCAATTGCAAATCCTTCTTTCATGAATTGTTCATAAAAGCTGATTTTATATATATCACATTACACTTTCATCACATGGGCAAAACAAACAAAATTTAAATATACTTATTTATTTTAAGCTTACTTTACAAATTCATTGTATTTTTTTCTTGTGGTTTTTTTGTCTATGCATATCATTTATTTTATACACATATGTAATTTCTATATAAAATTGTAAAAAAATATATTATTTTAAGTCTTTACTTAAAATAATATTTTTTTAAGTCTTTACTTAAAATAATATTTTTTTCTTTACTTAAAATAATACTCTTTAGTAATAAAATTAAAAAAATAAATTTCATAAAATCTTTTTTAACTTTTGCAATGACCTACTAACAGTATATTCAAATTAACTTCATTAGATAATTTAAAATTGATTAAATTTATAAATAAAATGACATAATTTCATAATTATGATAAACTGCAGTTCACTACTGCTTTATCACAAAACTATCTTACAGTTTATACATACTGCCATAATATGTGCCCACAATTCATAAGTAGAATGAGGAAGGAAAGAATATAAGATATTAACATCACTATATTACTCAATATATGTGTAATAACAATCATTGACATATTTATTACAGCCGCAAAATTCAGATGCAGTTGCGGAACTCAATTCACCATCAGTTCTGAGCGGTGCAAGCAATATGGTGCCTATGTTGGGGGAAGTACCTCATCCCCCACCAGGATTATCTATCCCACAGTACAATGTTGCAGAATTTATAGGACAGCATACATGGCCAGCAAATATTATTGTATCACCAATAAATCAGCCTATAGAGGTGAGCCTGAAAAGATAAAAATGTGATTATTATTTCGATTTTTGTGGAAATTTAGCTCATATGTTTTTATTAATTTATATTATTGGGGCTAATTTGACTCTAAATCTTAATTTAGGAAGATGTTTTGTCTTTATAAAATCAGAACTGAAACTGAATAAAAAATATTTTACCATCTTGTTACCCATGATAATATTAGAATCATGAATTTCAATGACAATAGTTGCATAGAGACCGGGGTTGACCTTTGAAAACACAATATCAATGATATTGGAGGAAGCTCACTTAACAAGCACGAGGAGCCTTTGGAGGGCATGTAAGAAGAGGTTGACTACAGGTGACAAGGCAAAAGAAGTATGCAGGGGTGTACAGAGTAATCTATAGTGTTTGGGCACTACCCACCTCTGGGTAGCGTTAGTGCTCTATTGCCTCTGGTTACCCTGCTAGGGGTTATTTTTGGAGATAACAAAAAATGTATCATATTCATTTTTCAGGTACTAAACTATCAAACGGGGCCGGCGCCGGCATCACCCCTGGTCTCGTCACCTGGGGACAGTCGCGCCGCCTCACCTCGTGCCAGACGTCGGCCCTCCCGTGACAGGTCACCACCGCTGGTGCCACTACCGCCTGATCAGGCTTTGCCCCACCTTGCTGCTAACTTTGAGAATTTGAGTGTTGCTGAGGTTAGTGATATTTTTTTCTTAATTCCCCGCATAGATTAAGACAAAGATAGATTAGATTCACAGTGGGTCACACTTAAATTAAACCTCAGATTCATCTTTATTTTAAAATAAATCAATCTCCTGCTGCCTTAGTATGGTAGGCAGACAGAACATTGTATTGAACATTGCTTAATGGATAGCAAAACCTGTACTCCATACTTTGCTGAAGCTGAGGAATAAATAAAATATAAAAATTTCAATTAGTAAAATATACCTTAATAAACACCGTAAGTTATTAATATAACACAGGGATTTCCCTAAAGTGTTACTATGACGTCAAAAATAACATTTATTAAATGATTCAGCAGTATTGAACTATGATTACTTAGTAATTGCTCATATAGTTTATATAGATTTAAATAACATGGTACTTGCGATAAATATTGTTACGACACAATATATCCTTTCATTACGAGAGAAATAAATTTTACATTTTGAAATATAAATTGTTATCAAAAATACATTTAAAAATATAAAATAAACACTCTTCCGAGGGTGGGACAAGTGTCCAAGCCATCGATGGCCAGGGCTCCAGAGAGAGGAACCTCCTCACAATACGCGTCTCAAGTAAAGTTGCTTTCTGCATCCGGTTCTTAATCCAACAGCTAAGCAATGATCTCTTAAGATGTTGGTCGAGGGTTTTCGCTAATAAATCGTTAACTGAAACCACTATCGGCACAGTGATAGTCGTATGGACATCCCACATGGCGGTAATTTCATGGGCTAAGTCCAAATATTTAGATAATTTTTCTTTATCGGCCTTCACGAGATTGTCATCATGTAAGACGGTACCGTAAACAATTACTGCGTGGCGCGCCATTCGGTCGACTAATATTATATCAGGTCTATTGGCAACAATTTACTTTTCAGTAATAATAGACTGATCCCAGTACAGCAAAGCACAGCTATTCTCAAGAACAGACGTGGGATTGTACCTATAGTAAGGCACCTCCAATTCCACAAGATCATGTTGAAGAGCAAGTTGCTGGTGTATTATATTGACTACTTGATTGTGTCTTGGTATACAGGCTCCTCAGTTCGATGACACCCCCGACAGATGTCGATATTGCCTTTCATAATCTTTCATAATATGCCTCTGGTAGTTCCGTGTCTTGATTACTTCGTCCGTAATTGCACAGAAAAAAACTAATAAAGAGAAAACAGTATCCACGTCCGGGCCCACCAGGGTTATATGGAATCTACCATGCAGCTCCTTGCTCTTCCATACAGCTATGAGATCAGAAGTAGTAAGAACTACAGGCCTACGCCAGTTCTCTTTGCCCAAGGAAAGAGGAGTAAGGCCTTTGTCAACTGTTACCACATCCTTGTGCATATCTATGTCAATCTCAAGAAAATATTCTCTAAGACTGCCTACTTCGTAGTTATGGAGCCTCGAGCAGATCGATTAACTACACTATCTCCAGAACGTTCCCATTTCTTGTATACACTCCGTTGGTCTTTTAAAGGTACTATTTTGGTTGTATCGATTCCACCGTTCTCTATATCTTCTAACGCGTTCTCCATATCTTAGAGTTTTAGAAAGTCAAGACGATCTATGACGTTTGCCATATTTTTAATAGATTTTAAATTTGATCCCTCGGTCGACGATTACCCGACTTGAAACTAATTACCTTACCAATGAGGGTTCTAGTCAAATTTATAAGCTTTTTGGAACTGTATGTTTTTAATACTTTAATATCTCCTTTATTTGAGAAACGTACACCAGCAATACAACCGATACAGCACCACAATACAATACTGAATGCGTATCAGTAAGATCATTAGATTTATTAACATTACTATTACAGTGTGTTAACTATGTAAATCTAAGTCGAAGTGGTCCCCATTGGATACAGTCCTTTGAATTTGAGGCCAGTTTTCTATGGGAAAATTCTTTCTTCGTAGGATGTGGATTGTTTTAGGGAAATAAAATTATCAAGGCTTTTAGAGCAACTCTTATTCTCTAAGACTGTGGATTAAGATCGGAACTAGATGACGCCCAGTCTTCAGCTCTAATCTCTAATGGAAAAATAAATCGTTTCTAACCACGATCGGGTGTATTAAACTTTATGACTATGTTAATGAGAATCGTGTTGTTGGTGAATTACCTTCTCCAAAAATTATATAAATTCACTTGTGCCGATTTGGTTCTCCTTATCAACCCACTTCAATTTAATATCACAAAATATTGGAAAGAAAATAAGAAAACAATAAGCAATAATATAAAAATAATAGGTTCAAAAATCGAAAGTATTATTTTGTTTATTTTTAATTGTAACAGTATTTATCGCCATCATAAGTATTGCTATTGCTTATGTTATCATTCTGTAAGCAGAATATGTAATTATATTATTGTATATATCTGTCCAATGTTTGTTTTTCTTGTAACCCCTATAAACCTTCACCACTTTCTAATAATAAATCTTTATATTCATCTCATACCACAAGCTTTGTGAGACGAAAATGAAGATCTATTATTATTTATTAAAAAACTGAATTGTCTTTTAAACATAAAACTACTATTAAATCAGATGCGGCATAACATCGGCGAAGAAAGATTACGCGAAATATCCACCATGCACCACCAGTACAGATCGCTCGAGAAGCTGAACGGCGTGAGGAGGCGCGCCGCGTACTGCCCCCCGCGTTCGTCCTCCGACAGCGGGTCCAGCGCCGCGTCATCGCCGCCCTCCACGCCCGCGCCAGTCCCCGCACCCGCTCTGCGCCGCGCGGCGCCCACCGCGCCTCCCGCGCCCGTGTCCTACCTGCCCTACGCGCGGCCCTACCCCTACCCCACGCCGCCGCCTGCTTACCGCGCGCCGCCGCCCTTCGCCAACGGCGAACCGCCGCCCTACCAGCCGCCCTACGCCGGCTTCGTGCCCGTTTTGTACGCGCCGCCCAAGCTGTCCTGCTGGAACTGCGGCGCCGCGGGCCACGCCGGCCACGAGTGCAAGGAGCCCAGCCTCGAGGAGATGACGCGCGCCGGCGGCTACCAGCTGGACTTCGGGGGCGCGCCGCCGCCGCCGCCCGAGCCCGCCGACAAATAGTGTATAGTGTAGTGCCCTGCGCGACTAGCCGTGTGGAACTGTGCCTCGGGCCGAGTCGTATTTCATATTAGATCCAAGTATTCAGTAGGTTTGACTTAGTGTAAAGCTTGTTGGGCTTTTTGTGTCTATTCATTTTCGTTGGTTGCACTTTCAATTTGGCAGTTGAATTGATTGTCATTATATGTAAGGCAGCTTATTGAGATCCACTTCCTTTGTAGCAATTTCCTCTAATGATGATATATTTAGTGGTTATTAAATTTGTGATCAATAATACATTTGTTTGTATGGTGTTGAATTTCTTTATTACTTTAAATATATATTAGAATTTGTAGATAATATTTATATTTATTTTAAAATAACTTGTGTTGTAAAGTAGACATATACAAGTACAAATAATTAAGTATACAAGAAGTAGTTACATTTTTTTATATGAATATTTCATCTGTTAATTTGAAAGTGTAATGGTTAACTCAGAAATGTTTAGTCACAGGAGTTTATAGGGATTCCATATTGAACAAAATAATTTTTATATGACGATTTATAACTAAACTTGTTTATTTTTAAAATTAATGTCAATTTTAGTTTCTTTTGATTGCGCCATATTTTTTTTAAATGGCCTTCATTATAAAATATTTTTATGACATTATTAAAATTAAGTTAAAATAAAGTTCAATTTATAAGTACAAATAAATACAAAATGACAATCTTTAAATTAAAGTTTTTAACAATTAAAAAAAATATGGAATTCCATTCAACTCTTTACAAGTGGTTAATATGTTAATATGAACAGTCAATTGTTATGTTTTTAATGTATTACCAATTGTAGCTTCAAATTTATCAAAGTTATGCCAGTGTTGCACTTTTGTTACAAATTTTTAATAATTCTCATATATAGTAGATTTAGTCTTATTTATAAATTTTATATATTTTTTTAGTTCAGTTACAGATCTATATCACAAATGGCTGCATGTGAAACATTTTATATTAAAAACATAACAAAATATAAATAAAAATCACCAAGCCATATTGTACAAAGTTGAAAATCGTATGACTGAAATTATTGTTAATAGTTTCTTTTGACCCAAGACTGATTTGTAAAACTAATGATTTCCAAGATTTCTAAAACTTTTACAGTTTGAACAGTTTTGGACAAAGTTTGAAAATCAGTGCTGTAAGAGTAAGTGAAAATGATGTAAAATACAAAAAAAAATTATGATAATATGTGACTGCGCTCATAATGTGTACATTTTGAACTATTGAAATGGTATCGACCAATGGGTAGCTCAAATTGATATGAAATATTTCTGGTATCAGTATCGTCGTTACGAAGTAGTAAACACAATAATAAACATCTTAAGACGATTTTATTGGTCAGATTATAAAATTAAGCATTAATATTTTTGTAAAGTAATAAATAATTACAATATATAGATTATATATAGATTTCAACAATGGCGATACCGGAATCGTAGACAAGATCAATGGACGTGAAGGCAATGCTCTTTATATTAGTGTTAACGGAATGTAAATAGCTACAAGTGTGTACAATGACACGCGATGTGATCATATTCTGTAAATATTCTCGTTTATATATGACTAGTTGGTAAATATATTTGTAAATTACCCTAACAACTTGAGTGTCCCATAAATTATTCGATTGTTTCGATTTTTTCGATTATTTATGATCACTGTCACAAATCACAATATTGCATTTTTAAACCTCCATTTTTACTGTTTAAATTATATGGGTTATATAATTGTTTTTTTCGCATAATTATATTTTTTTAATCGGATCGAATGAGTAACGCATGGTGGGTGCAGCGCGTTGGCCGATTGCCTTCTAAGACATAAGTGATTGTTTGGTGTTCTATATTGCATTTAGTATTCCAGTCTGTTCACTATCCACTAACGTTCGGGACTGTTGCGTCCCACGCTTGTAAATTATCACCAAATTTCATAAATAATATATGTACATAGTAGTTTTAATTTTATAAACTGATAATATTATTAACATAATAGTGTTTGACTAAATGCAATCGTAAAATCGTTTTTGCCCCTAAACAGATACCAGTTATAAGCTGAATTGTGAGGGTATGTTATGAAAATTCTCCTTATAAAGGTTGTATGTCCACATAACGTAAATATTGTGTTATTTATATCTTAACAATTTTATTATATTTATAACGAGTTGTAGAATAAGCATTTAGATGTAACTTAATATATTTGCCTCGGAACGAACACGTGTGTTTTATGTACGGTCGGGTCGTGTTGTAGTCTGTGGAATAAAGTTGTGTCTACACGATTTCTATACTATGGTTATTGTGCACAATGTAACAGTGAGCTCCTGGAGCCACAATTGTATAGCGACTTTGTTCTACATTTTACACGTGTTTTTTTTGTTTGTCATTTAGGATTTAACTCATGCGTACTATGAAGAGTACTAATAGGTATCACTCGTAGGCGCCAAAACATCATAAAATGGCAGATGTACGAATTTGAATGGATATTCAAATCGTTTATTCTTATTTAGTTGTGTATATTTCGGAGTTATATGCGTGTATAAATTAGTCTTTATCTATTATGACCAAAAAATAAAAAAAAATATATAAAAAAATTGACGTTATTTTCTAGAATTAAAAATTATTAAAATAAAACGTTTTGTAATTTTTTATTTAAATAACACATTACGACCTTAATGAATTAGTTATTAAAAAATAGCTAATGAAATCATTCATGTTTAAAATAATATGTGAACCTAAATAGAAATTGTTGCACATTTTAAAAATAAAATTAACTCGTAAGAAATAAAAAAAGATACGTCCGTTGTTTTTTGTCCTACATAGTTTTTTTAGTACGCGTGAGTTAATACTTTGAGACCATATTATAAATCAATCGATATTAAAAGTTCACGATTAATGATAACAGTTTTTATTTTGTGCCGGCGGCAGTATAATATTTTTTTACTTTGTACAGATGTTATAAATGTGATAAATAATTTTTAACATATTTAGCAATTGTGATTTAGTAAGGTGTGTAGTTTATAAAAAAATAAATATCGCTTTACTAAATGAATAAATAATACGCGCTAAAGCGATATGTGTAACTTCTTTTCCACAATTTTTTTTGTATGAGTACATGCTGTTGTATTGTGTACTAATAAAAAAATATGGATCAGCATAACAGGATATGGAAGGCTACGGCCCAATGTAAGACCTGTATCCCACCAGTGCTGTGAATCATTTGCTTCCTGACAAATAAACAACCAAAATCTTGTGTTGTGCTTTTATTATAACCCTTTTATGTATATTGTATACAGTACTAAATGGCGCATTTGGTATATTATTGTATAAAATACATTAATAATATACTTCGAAAAATTACAATCCGTCCATTGAAATCGCTTAGTAAATTATTGTAGCTGATTTAACTCTTGTTTTAGTTTACTATTGACAGATTTCGGTTAATTAAATCAATATACATTTGCAAATGATTTGAACCCAAAGCCACTGCGGTTAATCTGCATTTCTGCTATCGTATGAATGAAGAAACATTCGCACAATTTTATTTTCTTTCCCTCTTTTTTTTCTTTTACTTCCTAATAATTTTGTTAAAGTAAAAATAGTATTTAATTTAATCAGTATTTCATTTATTACTTATCCGTTTATTTCAATTTTTGATTGTTTCCCATATTGGTAGATATTTCTATGTGAATATGCTTTTTAATTTTAAAACATTACTTTAAATGATATCGTTTTGGATTACTATTTAAGGCAACTAAGTCTTTTGATGTTATTATAGGTATTTGTTTGAAATTATTAGTATCTGTCAAAAACTTGAAGAAAGCAAAATATTTCTAACATGGTCTAAGATCCCATTGCATAAATCTGCATGTATCTATTTTTAAATTAAACTTATTTTTAAGAATGATACATGATAGTAGAATAGATTACATCACAGTTGCAACGAAAAATTGTGCCGCAATCACCTTTAACAAAATTTATGGTAATTCCTTTGTGTTGAAGAATTGCACTCACATGTTTTTTATGTGAATCCATCATTTGAAAGAATCTCAACGAATTGCGTAAAGTATGGTTGCCACCTCTCAGTCTGCCGCAGCCCCAGGGTTGCCTGGTTTAAACATGTCACTTAATGTTGATAATTTGCACTCATGTATTTTTTAAGTGAATTATATATCAAATTAAACCTTTTTTTTAACATTGTAACACATGGTTAGCTGTTAAACAACTGCGGCAAGCAAGGGTTGTCATCATTTGTATTTTTTTTCCAATTTCAGTTGACTATGCGAATAGAAGACAAAATTCACAGTTTACCTTATGTTTCAAAGAAAAATATTATGTAATAGAAAATCAATCGTTGTTCTGTTTATCTGTTAAATAGAAAAAAAAATTAGAAGAATTGATCGTAGACTTACGTAGCTATGCAACTGTATTAA
>DWAP01001550.1:0-15509 GCA_018230625.1 Heliconius eleuchia
CTTTGCTCTGGTGTCGAGGCAAAGCGCGGCGTTGAGTTCCGCCACTCAACACATATGCCTCCAGATTTCGGCGATAAGTGGGGACTGGAGTGTCTTAACACTAGGTTTCCTCTTCCTACCCTGCTGTGTGCGGGATAGATTTTTAATTTAATATTGATTTATTATAGGTACATAGATATAGATTGCTGATTGACTGGGAAACTCATGCTTTGTGTTCATTCAAATGACGAAAACTTTTTTTCATGAACCGATTTTGATGAAACAAACTGTAAATATTTTACTAGTTAAAACAAAGCAATTGGTAAAGTTTTATTTAAGATTGATTATTAGGAATAATAATCAATCAATCAATCAATCAACTTCACGCTGTATGCCACACACAGCAGGGTAAGCAGAAGGAACCTAGTGTTACGACACTCTTTTCCCCAGTTTGCCTCACCACCAGATCGAAGAAATAAAAATATAAATGTAAATAAATACTTCATATCCTGAAGTGGGGATCGAACCCACAACCAGTCAATTTTACAGTCACACTTTGTGCCCCTGTGCCACGACTGGCCTCAATTATTTATTAATGTTTTCATTTCTTCGCTTTGGTAGCAACGCATAGCGTGGCGTTGAGTTCCGCATCTCAACACACAATGCCTCGAAAATTCGGTGGAAAGTGGAGAACCGAATGTCTTAGGTGCCATATGTTAAATGCGGGAAACAGCGTAAAGTTGAAAAAAAATATTAATCATTTTCACATTAGAAATCTTAAGTGCGCTGAACATGAACTTAATTCAGTGTATTAAATAAATCATTCAGGAGTTGAAGTGGGCGAACCGCGAATACTTCGCTAGTATTAAATATGTATATCCTTTCGAATCGAACTCAAAACCTGTCACGTTTACAGTCACACGCTTGTGCTCCTGCGCCACGACTGGCCTCATAAGATTTTTTATTTAAAAATTTGAATTAAGAATAATGAAAAGAAAGCTGGATGTTTTTTTACTAATCTATTAATTCTATATACCTCACGCAAGTTGTTTTTTGTTATTTTTTAACAGTTACTCTATTTTATCGTGTTATTGTACTATGACAATGCTTGATAAGTATACAAAATTACAAATGAATCCGATATTTTAAAGTCGGTCAAAATCACGTTTAAAGTTTCCATTACATTTTTTTATGTAGCGATTAATTACAATTTCTTCGATAGCATCTCTTCCTGATTCTTATGATTCATAAATTCACATATAACATTTATAAAACTATTTTATCAGAAATTTCTGTAGGTACCTTACTATGTTGTTACTATGTTCATAATATTGAATGAAATCTATAATTTACGTATTTGTCCATCAGTGTACCTATCTAGAATCTATATCTACATTGATTTATTTAAGGTACGTATAATCTTAGTAAATAAGGTTTATACGGTAGGTATAAGTGTTGAGTTTGCAGATTACTGAAATAATTATTAATTGAAAAATTATATGAATCTTCATCAAACCTTATACGAAGAGATCTATATTGTCACCAAGTTCTTCATATTAAATAGACCCGTCAGTCGCCACTAACTCATACCTACAAGTTTCTTGATTGATTTTCGATAGTATTTAACGAGTATCGAAAAACAATTATACCACACAAGTATTTCATAAAATAATTATAATAAATTAATAACAAAAAAAACTGAGTGATGTAATATCAGCGTCCTGTAATATTAAAGTCATGAATACCTTAAAACTGATTAAATAGTTATCCATTTTAGTAAATTATATATGTTGTAAATAAATAACTTTGCGGTTTATTTAAATGTCTATTTATAATAAGTCTTATTAACAGATATCGATATAATAATAAAGCTCTTGAGTAATTCAAGAGTCAATACCTATAAGCGCGGTAAGCGGTGGTGGCAGTGGCAGCGGCGGCGCGGCAGCGTGCTGTGAGCTGCTATCCACATATATTGTCGCGAAGGCGGCGGGCCGACATGGAGTCGTTCTAGGACGGACAGTGGCGTGGCCGCCGTAGCGCGAGTTCCACGCGTGTTTACGTAAGCGCCACGCCCCGAGCCACGCTCTGGCGGTAAGGGGCGCGGCGCGAAGCGCGAAGCACCTCTGGTCGCCGAGCGCCGACTGACGCACCCTCATCCCCTGTGCGCGCACCTAAAACGCGCTTGCGCTACAACTCTACAAGGTCCACGCCTCCTCTTATATAACAGGATACGGCGTCTACCAAAGCTAACTTACGCGACGCTGAGGATTCGGTAATAACAATGAAATCAAATATTACACTAATGCTACGGTGACGCACTTAACCAATACCAGTGTCTTGCTGCATAAGTAAATGGATGTAGGAGGTTGACTGCAGGGTTCGAATCCAAGTCACATGTCACTAGACGTGAGACAAGATAGGATGCTGCATTGTATTGTTCCATCTCCTTATACATAAAGAGTGTCCTGTTATGAATGGATAATCCTGAAACTTGAAACACTTCAGTTAGTCGCCTAGTGGGCACTCAAAATAAAGTAAAAAAATGGTTCCTATTATATACTTCGTCGAGTATACTCTATATAAGTATGCAGTAAATTGTAATAGTAATATAAATACAATCTATTATCTAATATAAATGTAAAATTATTGAAATTGTTAAAGGTTGAAGAGGCATTTCGAAAAGTGTAAAAATTTATGTCATATTAAGCGAAGAAGAGTAGTTTCTTTACAAGAGGGTTTCTTTACACTAAACATACTTACTACGTTACCTATATTTGAGTCATAAGACCCATGCACTGCGCGGAGCTTCTCACCCTGCAACTCGGTGGAATGGAGAATGCTAAGTAAAAGAGCTACTCACTAATAATATTTTGTATTTATCAATACTTATTTATTGTATGATAGAGCATCGCTAGTGAGAACACTTGCATAGTAAAGCAGTAGAAAACTTGCAAACGCTCGACAGCGATCTCGTTTTTGCTCCGAATATATGCCCGTGAACGCTGGCTGGCGTTCCCCGAGGCTGCGTGTTATCCCCTAAGCTGTTTCTTCTGCATATCAACGGCATGTTAGAAGATTCTAGCATTCATTGCTATGCAGATGATAGCACAGTGGACGCTGTTTACTCCGGCCGCGCAAGTCTTTCTCGGGGAAACGTCGACCAGTGCCGAAATAAACTTGTGTCTTCAGTTGAGGCATCCCTCAGGAATGTTTCCTCATGGGATGAAAGGAACCTCATTCAATTCAATCCTTCAAAAAAAATCCCTCAAAAAAACCCATTTGTCGTATGGCCAGTCTTCCAAAACACTCTCCCTTATAGCCGCGTCCAGTATCAGCACATTGGGCCTTAGCATTTCAAATGACTACCAGTATCGCGATCATCTGGAAGTCAAGGCAAATTTGGCCTCAAAAGAAAATGGAGGTCATCAACAGAGCGATACAGTACTTCACGCTAAAACACCGATAGGGCCCAGGTTCGGCCTCAATTCGAGTACTGTTCTCATCTCTGGACTGGTGCATCCCAGTATCAGCTTGACCCATTTGATCGCATAGAACGTAGAGCCGTTCGAATCGTTGGCGACCCAATGATCTGTGCAGGGATTGAGATATTGGCATTGCGTAGAGTTGTCTCCTTGCTGTGCGTTCTCTGCCGTATTTATCATGGGGAGTGTCTTGGAGGACTGTTTAACCTGTTACCTGCCACCGAATTTTCTAACCGCACAGTACGTCACAGACTTAAGTATCATCCACACTATCTGGATACGTGGCACTCCACTACTGTGCAGTTTCATAGAAACTTCCTTCCACGCGCCACTCAACTGTGGAATGACCTACCTGCGGCAGCGTTTCCAGGTAGAGACGATCTGGGATACCTTCAAAAAGCGCGTCTATTTTCACACTGGTGTAACACGGTCTGGTGTCACCCATTCCGTTCGTTTGCCTTGTATATTAATTTGGCTAGTCAGTATTGCAAAGGACCTTATAGAAATACTCTTTAGCAGTCTAAAATATCCGCACGAATTTTTTTTTTTTTAATATGATTTACTTAATGTAATGTATTTAGAAAAAAAATTAATAGGTATATATATGGAATAGTTTTCTCAAAAAAATTAAAGCTTCTTGACGAAAGTAAACCTGTTACCAGTTAGCAACCCAATTAGTAATCAATACGATATATGTACGAGTACGATATTGAGAATAACATGACTAGCGCGGCCCACTCGCGGCTTACCCTGCATACGCAACCTACAATTATTTTATTATACTGCAGTTGCCATAATATTAGTTATATAATTTTGAAAAAGTGCAAGCACTATGGCACTGTTTGCGAGGGCGAAATCTAATAATAAAAACTGCATATAAATCGGTGAAGCCGTTTCTAAAATTAGCGTGAACAAACGCACAAACTGACAAAAAAATTAAAAATCGTTTTGGGACCTGTTACTAAATGCCCCTAATAATATTTTTTCTCATATTTCTTCTATGTACTATTACTAAAGGCCCCCACCATCCGTTAGAAATTTATTATAAGTATAGATTTGAACAAATCATCAGAGGATATGGGCTATCCCATATCCTCTGATGATCCTATTGAGGTAATTGACACTATTTTCAACTATCCTTATTCAGCAAATGATAATTGTAAATTGGCTGTTGGGATATTATACCCCCATAATACATTATTATGAAAAATAAATAAGTTCTGGTTGCATTTGGATCTTAGCATATTAGCATTCATTCTTAATTTTCCTTTACAACTTAACTATAATTAATACCTATAAGATATACCTGCATAGGATCACCTATTGTTTCAACCAATCAATCTAAATATATTTTATATTAGAATAATAAAATAATCTCAAAACAAACTATTTTCATTAAAAAAAAATCGACTTAATGCTGTATCCCGCACACATCAGGGTAGAGAGGGTATCTAGTGTTAAGACAGTTTGTTGCCCATTTTCCATCGAATTCTGGAATTCATTGCGTGTTGAGTGGCGGAACTCAATGCCGCGCTTTTTTTCAACATAAGAGCGACGGAATGAAAATATTAATTTATGTAATGAAGAATAGAATCTCTAGAATTCGGCAGAAAGTGAAAAACAGAGTGTATTACCATTAGGTTCCCTCTGCCTACCCTGCTGTGTGTGGGATACAGCGTGAAGCTGAAAAAAAAACATAGGAATTTAATTTAAAATTGATAACTTAATGATTTTTTAATCAAGTAACGATTAATATTTTTAAGAGTGAAATCAGACTATATACATAAGTAGTAGTAAGTCTTTTGTCTGATAGCTAATGGATTGATGTCATCATATTTTAATTCAATAAGTAGCAGCAGAAACGTATCTAGTTTCTGCTTGCTTGATAATATATTTACTTAACATCAAATCACAAGAGAAATTTTATGATTTCATGTCAAATATAGTCAGTACATTATATTGAAAATTTGATAAGATAATCATTCAAAAGTTAGCTTCAAGCTGTATCACCCTAACAGCAGTGTTGTAATAATGATTAGCTAAGGGATATATAACTGGTACTTGAACAAATTTTACAAAGTATATAGAAATTTTACTCATATTATGGTTCTTTATAATCAATGAAAACAAAAAATATCACAGATATACACAGCCCCAAGATTTTTTGGAAAGTCTTCTTTTAAATATAATATTTAACTATGTATTAATGCACATAAAATATAGTTATTTCAGTTTGTTTTACTAACATTAGGTTATTAGTTGATTAAATGGCAGTAAATTACTCTAAAATATATAAATAAATTATCACTGAAATATATAACCTACATATCTATGTCAGTCTTTTCTAGTTTTAATAGCACTTATTACCCTTAATCACTTTCACCCCAACACACTTCAATGATTGATCTGAAACGTCTTGTGAAAATATTAATACTGATTTATAAAACTGTCCATTCACAAGCAAACTCCTGAAAGTTCTGATCTAAAAAGTTTTTCACTACACTTACAAAGATCAATAAAGTTCGAAGTTCATACACAATTTTTTATTAGCCTTACAAATTAAGTAATACATCGGTGGTACAACAAGTTTTATCGACGATCTCTATATGATCTATGTGATTCCCGTTCACGGCTGCGGCCATGTGAGCGATCAGATGTTCTCCATAGAAATTCATCAACTGAACGTTCATAAGATCTCTTATCATATACAAGTACAGAACGAGGGTAGTCAGCTAAATCGTAATATCTTGGTGGGGGAGGTGGTGGAGGAGGAGGCAGTCCATCGTAGGTAGCAACAGCACCACTGAATCCAGGAGGTGGAACGTAAGGTAAAGGTGGCAATTGGTGGTGCATAGATCGCATATATTCTGCTAAATAGGCCTCTGCAGCAGCTGATCCACTATTGTTGTAGCTTTCTCTTGTTCTATTAAACCAAGATGGCAGCCTTTCTCTCATATATGGTGAAGGAGATCTTCTTTTAAATGAAGATCCTAAACGGTTTCTTGGAGATAAGAAGTTCTTTCTTCTACTTCTGGATGATGAATTTATTCGATTCCTATAATTTGTTCCTCTACCAGACAAAGGGGCTCTATATGTTCTATAGCTACCACCACTTTTCAAGTAAGCTTTTTTAGATGCTTCTTTAGATTTTCTTAATATTGGTGTCATTTCAATTCCATCATCTTCAGGAAATAATCTACACAACTCTTCTGCAACTTTAGGTTCTATTTCTTGCCCATCTCTACCAATTTTTACTGGTTTACCTTCATTCCATGGATTATATAAATGAAGTGTACTGCTAAATGATAATTCTTTTCTACATATCCAATCGACTTTAAAAACTCCATCTAATACTTTTGCTGAAAGTCCAGGAGGTAAGACCCATGATATTGATGGAACATCTCTGCGAGATTCACTTCCAAGTCTTGCAAAACCAGCAAATTTACCACTTTCCTTAACTGAAAAAATCAATAAAACGTTTCTTGACTCTCTATATGCCTGGTTTAAATTTGCTTCATTTTGTGGTAAAGTTGACCATACACTTTTAGCTTTGGATAATGTGATATTTTCCGCATTATTTGATTTTATAAGAAAAAATCGAGTATCTCTGAATAGGTAATTCAATTTTGTCATATAATCATATGTTTTTATTTTAGTACTGGTCGATTTAATACAACGTCGTTTAGTTTGTGTTGGTGAATGGCTATTAGATTTAGTACGTTTGCGATTTGCACGTTTTTCTTTAGATTTATTTGTACTAACGGAGCTAATACTTGGTGTGCTCGATTCACTTGAAGATGAGCTTGATACTTCACTACGAGTATCATAAACTTTTGTTTCCTCTAATTGCTTCAGTTCTTCTCCAATTTCCGCTTCGACCTCACCAACGCCGAGATTGACAGCGTCGGTGTTGTTTGAAACCTCCATTTTTAACAAACAAAGAATTAATTACTTATAGGAAAGTATTGAACATTCCTCAATTCTCAAGGATATTGTTTAAAGAAGTAAAATATAGATTTTGTATTTATATACAGATTCAATATAATTTATATAAACACTGATTGAATAATATTGAGCTAAAATATTAATCTGCCATTACTGTACGCTTTGCAAGTGATGGTAGATAAAAAAGGGAAAGACTACAGAGTAAAAAAATGTAAATATATTAATTTATGGAATATTGCTGAAGAATTTGTAAATTTCTTACCTATATAAACCAAGAATGTATTTCATACCATAATATCGAACGATACTCGTAATTAAATGTGATATTTTATTTCCTTTTTGTTAAATTTACTATTTTTGTAATACAATAAGACCCTGCATTAAAATAAATTTAGGGAAAACTAATATAAAACATTTTAAATGAAACTATTTTAACCGGATTAATCGCATGTATTTGGTATTATACATTTTTGGAAACCCATCGTTTCGAACATTTTGCAGTAGTCCGTATTCAGTCTACCCGTGACCACGGACTTAAGAATCTGGTTAAAATATTTTTATTGAAAATGTGTTATAATCATGAAAATCAAAGAACTTATCGATACAAAATATATTTGAATGTCAACAGATTGAAGTATGTTAATTTGTGCAAGAAACTTTTTTTTGTTATACTTTTGAATGTATAATATATTATGAGTATAAAAATACTTTTTACTGTGTAGTAAATTTAAAACCAATATAAACTCATACTTCAATATACATTATTTTATTTTTGACCTCAGAAGCAATTAAATAAAAATTGAATAAGAGTAAAAAATTCAATAAGAGTCTACTACTAGAGAGTACTATGTAACATGTATTTACAAATAATTATACAATGGACGGTAGTATATTATATACGGAACCTATATTATTTATGTGGCCAATGACGTTACAAAGTTTTTATCATTATCACCTGATTTTATTATTTTAATGTTGGCAGTATTTGTTTTGAACAAGTTGCGAAAATTAAAAGTTTGCTTACTTTGTTTTGTAGTTGTTTAAATTCTTATTAAATGGTAATAGAGATATAATAAATTCCCATTTTATTGTGTAGAGCCAAAGAAAGTGTTATAGAATTTTTTTAATCAAGGCTCTTTTTAAAGATGCATTATATACAGAAATATTTAGATAAATTTCAGATTCCTAAAATAAATTACAGTCCTACAAGTAATGGACTTAAAAGTAATATTTTTTTATATTGTAATTATTACAGTTTTTATTCCCAAAAGGTAAGGCCGTGACAACTTTATACTTGCTGTTGTTATTATATTTTTACAATTCTTTACTGTTAAAAATGATTTAAAATTTATAATAACTTTCAGGTTCTGATGGCATTATATGAAAAGAATATAGAATTTGAACCTTTAGTAATAGATATTACTAAAGGAGAGCAATATTCTTCTTGGTTTCTTGAAATAAACCCACGGGGTGAAATTCCAGTACTTAAAGTTAATAATTCAATCATACCCGATTCTACCAGAATACTAGATTATCTAGAGCTTCACCTAAATCAAGGTATGTGATGGTGCTGATTTCTGCAAGGGGAGTCAATTATTTTAACTTCCTCTATGAGTTCCACTTCTCAAAATTCAATGTCTTAAAAATTTGCAGTGAAGAACCATGGAGTTAAAAAATAACTTATTTTTTTAGCATTATGCTGTATGTGTGTGTCCCACACACAGCAGAGTAAGCAGAGGGAATCTAGTGTTCAGACACTCCATTACCGACTTTCCACAAAATTCATTAAGCATAAAGTGGCGGAACCCAATGAAAATATTAAATATATTATTTCCTTGAGTGGAAATCAAACCCACAACCTGCGTTTACAGTCACACTGTATCTCTGACTGCCCTCTATAATTTTTATATTTACAGAAACTACACCACTACTGGATGTATCACTGGATAGCAAAGTAATATTAACAGTAAATAGGTTCAGAGATTTAATAGATGCCTTGCCAGCTGGTTTAATAACAATTGGATCATTTTGTCATCCACATCTTAGTGGTGGTCCAAAACTACCATTTGTTTTGCCAGTCAGAGAAGTATTAAAAAGTAATTTTATATTGCAATAATGTGGAGTACTTGATTTTACATATTTTCAAGAATTTGCAGTAAACAATAAGATTAGAATAACATATTTCATTATTAATATATTAGAATAATATATTATATAGACTCCAGTCATGCTGCTGGGCTTAAAGACGTATGTTCGGGGGTTCGATTCTGACATGAGGAAATGTATTTAATAATTTCATTTCTTTACTCTGATAACGAAGCAAAGTGCGGCCTTGAGTTTCGCCTCTCAATTCGCACTACCTCCAAAATTCGATGGAAAGCAGTGAATGAAAGTGACTTAATGAAGAATGGAATTTCTTATAACTAGGTTTCCAGGTTCCCCTCTACCTACCCAATATTTGCGGGATATAACGTGAAGCTAAAAAAAAATATGTAATCAGCTTCTCGCTTTATCTTGCACACAGTAGGATAGGCAGAGGGAACCTATGGTTAAGACTCTTTGTTCCTCGCTTTCTGCCGAGTTCTGAAGGCATTGCGTGTTGAGTGGCAGAACTCAACGCCGCTATACCTATGTTTGTATTGTTATGTTTTAAGATGGCGATTTGAGTAGTTCAAAAAATTTACGGAAGTTAGCCGAACAACATCCTCATGCTGAGAATGTATTATTATATAAAGCTGAAATTCAGGATCGCAAACATGAAATACTCAGCAGTGAAGAAGAATACTTAAAAGTTTTGAATATTGTCGATGAAGTACTCGAAAGAGTCGAAACACAACTCAAAGAGCAAAGTGAAGGTAATTAAAATGCTATATATTTTTACTCTAAGCACCGCCAAATTTTCTAGGCATTTCTAGTTGAGTGTCGAACTCGACGCCGTGTTTTGCCTTCTTACCACATAACTTCTTCGTTTTGTCTTCCGAGTGGAAATCGAACTCACAACCGTCACGTTTACATTCGGAATGTGCCTTTGCACCACGACGGCTTTATTAAAGTTCGTGAAAAAGAAAATCTGTAGCTTGTAACTGTAATTAATATGTTCCTACCAATCTTTAACATTGTCAAGGATTTTTATTCATCTGTAATGTTGAAATTATTCACACTATTAAAATTTTATTATTGAACATTATGAAAAAAAATACATTTTTGTAATGAATACAAATAAGCATCTTAAGAAACTTATTAGTAGATTCGTCTAATAACTTTTCATTGTGTGCCACACTTAATTTCTTAGGTCATTAAAATAATTTGACTAAAGACCTTTTTGTGACAATTAATTTATCTATACTTATAATAGAATCGTAACTGATCGATGTCTGTACATGGAAGATGTATAAGAGAAAATATTATTGAACCAAAAACCGGACAAGCGCGAATCAGGCTTGAGGTCTCGAGCTTTTTCTGAAATTCAAGCTTAGCTTATGTCCTAAGATCCCATTGCATACATCTGCTGGTATCTGTTTTTTTAATAAAACATATCCTTAGGAGCTATTCAAGTATTACGTAAGCAGTTTTTTTGCAATTATTGAACGGTACATTTTAAATTCCGTTAAATAATTGAAAAAGACAAAAATGATATCGTAATATGTTTACTAAACCACTAACTAGAATATAGCTTTATAGCTCTGTGTGTGCAGGCCGATGAGTCGTAGCCACCCTGAAGCAGATGCTAACATCATAAATAACTTGTAACAAGCGTATAAACTTAATGAGAACGTATGGCTTAACGGTCAGAGCGCTTGGACTGTTTCCAATAGACGTGGACTTAATTCCCGCTACGTTCAAATTTTTATATGTTTCCTTAAGGCACGGGTTCGAGTCCCGCTACGTTCAAATTTTTTATACGTTTTCTAAATAAGTATTTTTCTTTCCTACGTGTGGAATAACACTTTAAAAATGTTTAAAAACTGTGGAGATTATGAGTACCTAGTTTATTATTTAAATAAAGAAAAACAATGCTAAGTAACGCATCGTAACGTGTAACGAGGAATACCCCTCTGCCACTTCCAAAATGCGTTACGTACTTGAAATCTTCCATACCCAAACAAAAAAAATCTAATAATTTTAGAGCAAATTGGATATGGATGATCTTCTGTTTTTTCTATGAAACTATAAAAAAATAACGAAAACCAGCAGAGTGTACACTATAATTGAAACTTAAGGTTATATTACTTGTAAATATTAAATATGTAATTAATCATTCGTAAAAACGTAACAAGGTTTTTTAATTATTTTTAATTTAAAGTTTTTTAATTAGATATATTATAACAGTGGGAAGAAAAAAAAACTAAAACAAAGAATTTGTTGTGACGCAAATGCTATTGAGAGATTAAACTCATACAAAATGTTATCCTTACGGTTATCAACAATTTATTTAAAAGACACGCAAAAAAATATTTTTAATTGTAGTAATATTATTTCTATATTTGCAGATAATTGGCTATGTTGCGACAAATTTAGCATAGCAGATATCAACTTGGCCGTTTTACTTCAACGTCTATGGGAACTTGGATTAGAAGAGCGATTTTGGACGGGGGGCAAGAGGCCTTATATAGAAAATTATTTTACACGAGTGAAACAACGGGATTCATTTAAGAAAACTATACCTAATCTACCAGTCCATTTGAAAATGATTATTACTTCACAGCCTCCTGTATACGTCGGAGCTGCGGGTGCCGTGTCTGTAGGAGTGGTTTTGGGGATAGCATATATATTCAAAAAGCTTATTTTTTAAAACCTCAAATTCCTCAAATAAATAACAAACCTATATATATTAGCTGATGTTAATTTGAAATGTCATCAGTGTTGCGTTTATTATACGTACATTGTGATATTTCGTCGAATATTAAGCTTAAATCATTTTCAATTGCCTGTTTCATTTGTTTTTGATGATGTTTTTACAAAGTTACCTTCTTTTATACTTTTTCATAATGTATAGGATACACGTATAGTGACATTGCTATTTCATGTTCGAAATTTGAAAAAGCAATACAGAAGGTTACAATTTATGTGAAATAAACTAAAAGAAATGAGTTGAATAATGTTTCAGTATTTTCAGTATCAGTATTATTAATATTTATGTTTATATTATATGATGTATAGTAGATAATAATATGTGACTATAATTGTAAATTGCATACATATCCATTAAAAGTAACATAATCGAAGATATTATATTAGGCTGTTTAAAATTAGTAAAGCATTTTAAATAAACTCGAGTTTGCTTTTTCCATTTTTTTTATAGTAGGTAACCTGTAAACATATAGTTTATATAGTTCACAGATTTTCACTCGATTTTAAAATTACGTTCACTACTCAATTGTACCATGACTTCGGGAGTTTTTTAAGTAATAGGAGTAGTAACAGATAACAAATAAATATTTATTATATATTTGTAACGAAATATATATTTTGTCCGTATTTCATATTCAGGATCCCGAAATATAGCACCGGGACTGACAGAGATCCCGTTTCTCCAAGTAGTACTTAAATTTTATTGGTCGAATTTCTAAAAAAACACGGAAGGCCACCGTAGAAAATGTTTTACCCTTGTTTTAGTTATTTAACTGTAGTTAGTTATTTCGGAACGAATTTAAGTCCCGAAAACATACTTAAATTGTTGCTGCTTTGACATGTGAAAAGATGAAAATAAATACTTTCTACATTTTATTGAATGTTGAACGTAAATATTATATAGGTAAAAACAAAAGTTAGAGAGAAACATAAAATATTTTTACATAGGTGCCTTGCCGTGCCTATTTTTACATAGAAAATCAAAACCATACGCTGTTATTACTAACGCAACGTCATTTACCTTGTAAATAGAATTTTAAACGTGCCAGCTTAACCTTGCATTGCAAGCTACTGAAGAATTTACATTTTTGCATAATTTAAAATTATATGTGTATGTATAAAATACCGTATTAAGGCCAGTCGTGGCGCATTGGCACAGAGTGTGAATGTAAAGTCTAATTGTTGTGGGTTCAATCCCCACTCGAGGAGATAAAATATTTACTTACATTTATAATTTTTTTTCGTTCTGGTGTCGAGGCAAAACGCGGCGTTGAGTTCCGCCACTCAACACGCAATGCCTGGGGAATGGAGTGTCTTAACACTAGGTTCACTCTGCCTGCCCTGTTGTCTATTTTTAATTTAAATTATTACGAGTAACTAGTTTTTGTACATGTGTCAACGAAGCATTGACACATGCACAAAAAAAATCACTTAAAATATGTAATAATTGCAAAATTCAAAGATCTTATGAGATTTGCTGAAATACAAATATTTCGACATTTTTTTTGGTTTGGAGGAACTGACAATAGAATGAAATTAGAAAGGAGTTGTAATGTCCACAAAATAATGTAAAATATTGGAAATTCATACATAGTATATTAATTTAACTTATGTACAATTCTGAAGAGGGTTTGTAAAAAGAAACAAGAATAAATATTAAAGTACCATTATACCATTTATTTGCAATAAACATAAGGCATCATGATGAAGATATATAAGGAGAAAAAACCTTACACACAAGCAGTCTAAAGTTAATTAATCTTGCTAATAAATCAATAAAAAAACAACAAAAAACCTAAGTTCAAAAATATTTTGTACATATACTTAATATAACCATAACAATTTAAAAATCTTAACAGAAAATAAATAGTTTATTATTAAGAACTAAATCTAACATTTAAAACTTATTTTGTGTCATCTGCAGATTCACCTAGATCTGGACCTTTGTGTATAGGCATTCCCATAAAATGTTTGCCATTACTAATAACAGATCTCTTTCTTTGAGGTATAGTTGAAGTATTTACTTTTTCTATATTATACTTAAAAACACCTTGCCCTGGTAAATTTGGTAGTACATTTGGTATTGTATACCATACCCTATAAGTCACATACCATGTCAATATTGCTACAATCCCACTGATAAACTTTTCAACCATAATGTGGTAGTATAATATGGTTGACACTAGCATAACATCCCATAACAATTGAAGAAAAGCTATAGCTATCAGAAATGCTCTTACATATGGTGTAAATTTCTCATAAGATGTTTTAAGAACATTTAATTCCTCTGTATTGATATTTCTCAGAGGGTTAACACTAGGTGATTTGTCATTTAAGCTCCTTGAGTATTTTTCATCTCGTATATAGTCTCTAATTCTCTCCCAACCATTAATTGCTCTCGCTTCCTCAATTAAAACTAGACTTGAATATATCAAAATAAAACAATGTCCAGATATGTCAAAGCCATTCCAAAAATGTCCATTTTTAAGACATTCAACCTTGTCATTAAAAATTCTTGAATTACACTTCCCATATTTCATTTCTATTATATTAAACACAGTTGTCCATGTGTACCAAAACACAGTAGCAATCAATAATCTTAGTAAATGAGCAGTTAAAATAAGTTTTCTTTTGCCACAACACGTCGTATAAGAAGTCAGAAGAACATAAGGCACTGACAAAAATAATGTCCAAAACCATCCAATTTTTACAAAGTATTGATTAAATATGTTGTCACTTCTAGAAAAATAACTTTTTGGGAAAGTCAGTACATCTGCAATTAGAGACAGTAAAAAGAGAGCACCTAAATAAACAGCTATTTTTAAACTAGTGTCAAAGAACAATATTTTCTTACAAATGTGCACTATCATAAGTATAAGAATTTCTAATATTGACGACGCCTCCCTGATGGGTTTAGTACCTTTAGCATCTGGTAAGTCATCTTGAAATTTGTAATTCATTCGAGTATTTTTGTAATGTGCTCTACTTGTCATGATTTTGTAAGCAATTTTACTTTATTCGCAAATGCTGAATCGTTTTGTTCACACATGAAGAAACTTTGACAGCAGTCACTAGTTACTTAATAGGCGAAACTCGACAGTGACAAAACTGACAATTTACTCTAGGGCTTGACAAACATTGTTGCATAGAATTATCGATATAAATTTAAAATGATTAAATGAGATGTTATAAAATAAAATATTGTTGCTTATCTTTTCTACTTATAAGTAGAAAAGATAAGCAACAATATTG
>DWAP01001551.1:0-15509 GCA_018230625.1 Heliconius eleuchia
AATATGAATAACTTGCTTAGGTACCATTTAGCCTTAATAGTATAATAATACATATTTTTCAGTTATTAGGGTAGGTAAAGAGAATTCAACAAATAAATTCCACCATATGGGTTATTATAATAAACAATAATTTAACAGTTTATTCATAATAAATATAATTATAATAATATGAATAACTTGCTTAGGTACCATTTAGCCTTAATAGTATAATAATACATATCCTAAATAAACACAAAAACTTAAGTAAAAAAAAATAGAGCAGATGTTTGGATAGTCTAATATTATAAAACGTACATAAATTTCTTGCGTGACGTAGGGTCAGGCGTGCAATTGTTATCGCGACGGTTATGGGTTCGGTTGCCACTCGGGAGAATTAAATATTTAATATTTTCATTTCTTCGCTTTGGCAATAAGGCAGAGCGCGACGTTGAGTTCCGCCAAGTAACGCGCGTTTCTCAATGTTGATTTTCTTAGTACTAGGTTCTCAGGTGACCTCTGCCTACTCTGCTAGTGCGGGATACAGTGTGAAACCAAAAAAATAAATAAATTAGTATAAATAAATATTAGGTAGTTTAATATGATGTATGGTATAATTAAAATAAACACAGAGAATATTAAAATGTTCATGACCGTGAAAAAATTAAGAAACCGGAAATGAACACTCCTACTGCATTCGAATGGTACAAATTGCTTTGAATATTCTTCAGATAATATTCATGCAACGACTAAATGAACGGTTTTATATATTATTTTTTAGCTTCACTCTGTATCCTGCATAGAGTGAGAAGAGGGAACCGTTTCCCACTTTGCGTGTTGCGACACGCTGTAGCAGGGTAGGCAGAAGGTTCGTTCCGATATATTAAAATTATATTATTATAAATAATATTTCATTATATATATTATAAAAGTAAATATTACAAAAGGTAAGGCTTTGTATACTCAATCGTAGGAATTATAATAGTATACTGTATTTATGCACTAGATATTTGCATAAAGATTTGAATAGATTAAGACGAGTAACTTAAGTAAGCACGTGGACGTGACGTTTCCATGTTATCAGTAATCCCGGTCAGAAACGATCTATAGCTGGAACAGTTTGCTTTGTATTTGTGAACTACGACATTTACTATTTTGATAGCAATAGTCTATTGAAACACGACACGATTTCAAATTAGAACGTGAATGAAACGATTCTCTGTATCACAATTTTAAAAAAGTTGTGAAAAGATAATGTAACGAAACGTAATCGTAAACGTATCATAAACGTAAATTTGTATGTTAATAGTTACTACCAAATAAATGATTTATAAAAGATAACACACCTTTTCCAAAGATATCAGGTGTCTATAAAATTGATTAATAAAAATAAATCCCGCTGACTTTCTTGCGCCGGCATTAACTTTAGTGAGCTGGTGGTAAACTGTTTGACGTTCAAAAAATTAAGCATGTAACTTCCTATTTTGAACAAAATTATTTGACTTTGACTTTATTGAAGAAATTATTATTATTTATTAGGGCAATATAAAGCTTTATATCAGAAAAAAAGAAAACATTTTTTTTTATTATCAACGTAAAATTAAAAAATATATGTTTATCTTCATGATAAGAAAACTTTATTTTGAGCCTGGCTTTGAGTTCCACCTCTCAAGACGCAATGCCTCGAAAAATTGGGCTGAAAGTGAGGAACAGAGTTTCTTAATACTAGGTTTCCTATGACTACTCTGCAGTACGCGGGATACAGCGTGAAGCTGATTTGATTTTTTTTAAAATTTTTGATATTCACAGGCAAACGCGCAGTAGTATTCTGATATCTAAATAAAAAAAATATACTGAATAATTTGAACACTGAACCAAATCCAACCAATATTAGTAGGCGAACATTCCGTTCGATGGATGTGATTCTAAATCCGGATATCCGGATTGAATAAACAAGTTGAAGCCCCTCTGCGAGCTCTGGCAGTCTGTTTAACTGCAATATACGTATCGTGAGTTGTACAGAGTACATTTCTGAATAATAAAATATTATTTATAATTACTGTCTGTCTACTGTCTATTATTAGTAATAAAATGTATATAAAATTATATTGATGAAAAAAGTAATAGTAGAAAAACTTCTTAAGGTATGTACAAAAGTAATTTAGTACTTTACTGTATCCCGCACATAGCAGGGTAGGCAGAGGGAACCTAGCGTTAAGATATACCAGTCCCCACGCACTGCCCAATAATTAAGACATTTTATATTGAATGTGGGACCTTCACGCCGCGCTTTATTTTGTACCAAAGAAATAGAGTGATAATCGAACGAAAGCCGTTGCATTTAGGTGCTAACATACGTTTTGTCGCCGCGCCACGATGTCCTCAAGTACAAATAAATATTTGAATGATATAAGATAAAAAAGGAGGCCGTTATGACGTGGGGCACAAGCGTGACTATAAACGCATCGGTTATAGGTTCGATTCATACTCGGAGGAAGGAGATATTTATTATTTTCATTTCCTCGCACTGGTAACGACTGGTAAGAGTTATTGTGAAACATTGCTACACCTTTTTGTAGAGTTGCTAGTTTACGAGATATAACCAACAATACAAGATGGCGCCGGGGCACAAGGGAGTATCTCACAAACTTGAACTTAAGTTTATACTGAAATTAAAAAAAATAAATCGCGTACACAGGAAAAATAAAAATAAAGGCAAAATCTTAAAAAAAGAAGTTTATATTCATATTACAGATAAAAACAATTATAAACTTATACGTGCAGATCATTTCATACAAAACGAGTGTAAACTTAAGTTTGTCAACTGTTATAAGGTGTACTTCCTTCTTACACTCCAGAAATTCATAAGGAACAGTGAGCAAATCCAACTCACTAGACCATTTTTTTTATATGCAATATAAGGTGCCATACAGAATATACTGCAACTAAAATACTAAGTTAAACACAAAAAGAATATAATCTCAAGTTTCCTAGAGCGTTGAAAACAAGATATTCAGTTAACATTCGTATATAGCCCTATTATTATTTTACTTAAACCTCGATGGAAAACTAAATTGACTAGCGAGGTTTCCAGGTCAATTCAATCTGGAACTTGCTGTACTAACAAATTCAGCAAATGTTTCTTGTACAAGAAAGTGAGACGCAGTCTTATCGTACACAACCAAATCAAACGATATGAACCGAGTATTATAATTGTAGGACTTCTTAGAGAAACTTTTGTTATCATTAAAAGGAAAGGATTCTTAAAAACTATCAGGTGTTGCTGATATTAAAAAGAATATTGTATTTCGAAAATATTAAAAGTTTAAGCCATAGAAGCGCAGTGAGGTAGCATCTGGCCGTATACGCTATGATTGTGGATTCTATCCCCACTTGAGGAATGATTAAATTGGTATGATTGCCTTGATATGGACATCGATAAGTTTCACCATCCACATACATTATCTCGATTTTGGGCGGAAAGTGGAGAACGAAGTGTTTTGATACTAGTGAAACTGTGAAAAAATAGTTTCTGTGGTTATTAGCATTGTAATGATTTTTTATTTATTCGGCCAAAAGTAGAAGATGTTTACTTATTAAATACATTTTTGACACTCAGTTTTATATATACTATTTGTAGAAAAGAAACGCGTCAAAAAATATGTAGGCCATTGTGGTGCAGGGGGACAGCGTCTGACTATAAGCGCGATGGTTACAGGTTCAATCTCTTACTCAGGACAGTAAATAATTTTCATTAACTTCTGCCGATGCAAAGCGCTACTTTCAACTCCTCTAAACAGAAAATGTCATGATTTCGGGCGGAATGTGGAGAACTTTGACACTAAGCTCTATCTGTCTACCATTTTATATGTGGAATAGAAAGTGAAACTGAAAAATAACATAAATAAATATAAGCTACAGACAAACTCTTATTAATCTGCAGTCCGTAACGCGTCATTTTAATAGACTGTAGTGAGTAGTCAATATTGATTTACTAATTGAAATACAAAGGTAAATTAGACGAATATTACCAACATGAAAACCTCATTTTGATAAATACCGGTATTAATGTGTAATCAAATTAGTCAGTCGTGTGCACAGCTTAATTAGGGGAATGCATTATTGCTTTTAAATATATACGAGTATGTGTATAGAAACAAAATGACGACCCATGGTTAATAATGAAATCTCGATGAACAGAATCTTATTATACACGTACACGAGTATTCGTTAAGGGTTCCGTCTTTGTCTTTGTCATAGAAAGAATAAAGAAATGTATATGGATAAATAAGAATGATTCAAACATTAACCTAGAACTAAATATGTCACGATATTTTTTTTTGTGATACACTCTTAGACTGAAAGCGGAGAAATGATGATATAAAATAATATATTTTCCCGAGTGGGAATCGAACCCACAACCTATCGCATGCATAAACAACCACACGCTTGTGCCACGATTGGCCTCATAAATATCATTTCATTAGTAAAGTAATGTAAAATTACACCTATACTGATGAGCACAACACAATGCACGATATATCAAAAGTAATACGACGAAAAATATTGAAATAAAATGTAGTTTGGAATTTATAAAAGTAGTAAGTAAGTATCTAATGGAATTAATTACACATGTATAAATACAGAGGTTTATAATAATGCTAGTGGCTGCCCCCAATTCCGTTCGCGTGGACAATTTTTTTAACATTCGGAACCTGTTCTATAACCAATTAAATCTTCATAAGAAAGACTTGTAATATTAGAATAGGTAATTGATTGTTTGAAGAAAAGGTTCCGACTGTTGAACCTAATGAAGTATTGTGCTTGTTTTTTTTCTATTTAGTTTTATGCAGTCAGGTTTTTTGTTATGCAATAATATTATAATGTTTTATTTTTGCTGAAACACTATACATGCTACACGCTGTATCCCGCACAAGCAGGATAGGCAGAGGGAACCTAGTGTTAAAACAAACCTTTCCCCACTTTCCGTCGAGTTCTGGAGGCATTGCGTGTTGAGTGGCGGAACTCAACGCTGCGCTTAACATTACCATGATTTGTCAAATTGATTAAGGTATTATACTGATAACTTTGAACTTCGGATAAATAAGACTCAGGGCCAGTCATACTACTGCCTGATAAAGTTCCAGACAGACTTATCTGTCGGACAAGCTATAAGTTTAGGTTTCACAGTTCTCGAATAGCAATATCTATTTTTTGCATTTGACACATGCATTTCTTTTTTTTTACATACTTATTTGTAATTTAAAAATGTAACAAATCGTATGAGTTGGTACCTACTATTTCATCGTTTATTAATGAGTAAATTATTCTTGAAAATAAAAGAAACAACTAATTTGTATATTCATCCACTGAAACTTTATTCGTTACCGGTGAAACTGACCCAAATGTAATATTGTAAGCAGTCTCCGCTTGAAGAGTCTTGCGCCAAAATCTCTACCGTTTGGAGTCCAAAAAAGATGAATAGACAGACAAAAACGAACTGGTGCACAATAGCATGAAATGAGCAAAAGTGGATGAACTGGAGAAAGACTGGATCAAAAATAATTTACCAAATGCACTGTACTGGCTAGTATAATATAATAAAATAAATCTTTTAGGTACATAGGTGAAACGAAAAACATGGTTATATTCGCTTTATTGGTTAAAAAGTTATCAAAATATATACGCACGTACTATAATACCTAATTATATTTCAACATTCCAACAATTTCAACATCACTTATTTATAAAAGAGCCTTCTGCGGCTTTTATGTAGCTAAAAATAAATGTCTAAGAAATGTTTCTTTTAAAATTAAATTTTACTCAGAAATCCATTGTTTAGTAACAATTTATAAAATTCACTTTTATATTTGTTTCAACTTAAATACGCCTCGAAGAAAGGAAAGATCTGTTAGTGTTACATAAAGCCAGAATTCAGCGTATATTATTTTTAGCTTGCACTTTGCACTGAGATTATATAACGTGTTTCAAGAAAGTAATGTAGCAGTGCCTTAAGAAAATAAATCTTAAGAGATTGCTTTATCTATTCAAGGAATGAATATTACAAAAATATTTAATATTTCTTAATAAGTATATTTTTTAAATTATGCTATCGTTTTTTTTTTGTTTTATGTGTAAAGTTAGATAGGCAGAGAAAATCTAGTCTTACAATATTCTATTCTTCACATAAGATATATAGAATACGTGATCGTGTATAGGATGGAGAAATCTACCGCTACGCTCCGACTTACTAAACCGACAAAATAAAAAATTCATCAATTATCAAACTAATTTACAGTAGTATAATCCATATAAGAGTTAAGAGTGAAAATTAATACGAAATTTTTAAAATCGAAATATAATAATAAATGCGCACGTCCACGTGGGCCTGCGCAATCGCAAGTATAGCGATCGATAAGCGACGGGTTACGTAAGGCACTTTCTTCCGCGAATGCTCTCTCCTGCTCTAAGCGCCTGCGCGAGAGAGACACGCGCACGGTCCCGGAGACTGGCGATCAGGGTTGTATTTGACAATATACTTCGTTTTATTTTTAAAATAATTATTTTATTTTAATATATGCATTTCAATTAAAATTGTATGCAAATTTAGAAATCAAAAAATCTAATTATATAAATATCTCAAGTTCCGAAAGTATAGTATTTATTCCATATTATATAATAATTACATATAAATTTAAACATTTCAAAATAATTTTTTTATAGTGTTTATATATGCCAATCTCTACACAAAAGATAATACGGTACAACAATAGGTCAGGCAAAGAAAATATTATTGGCGCTATTTACGCGTCATCAATCATAAAGCGAAGAACGAGGTCACAATCGAGACGCAGGATCGGATATTAATTGACGATCAATTGGGTCAGGTAAATAGAAACATGCAGCCATCTGGCTGATAGTTCTTGCAAAGAAAATATGCTATTATTTTTGTACATGAAAAGGATTAGATCTGCAAGGAAAAGCCAATATAATCATATATATTAAAAAACAAAAACATTATTTGGACAGTATATACATTTTTTGTATATATTGATTGGTGTTATTTTAAATAATAAGAAGATTATGTAAGAATCTCATCATAATTGGTGACAACCCTGACAATTTTCCAAAGCAATGATTGCAGTTCAACAAACTGCGCGTGAGTCGATCGTTGAACCTGCACTAACTGTTACTGCGTCTCGCTCGCACGCGCCTTAGTTTACTGTCTAACTTATCTTTCTCTCTCTAAAACATCGCTTAGCTTCTATAATCGTTTACATCGAATGTGCGGTTCTAAAGAAATATCTTCGGCCATTGCAAAACAACGCAATGTACCTTTAACCATCTAATACTAAGCTCTGTATATAAAAGTAAAATGCCCAGAGTTACTCGAGCATTCCTCTCCACTTTCTTGATGTACATATACTTAAGTATCTTATTTTTTTTTTTAATATTTTTTCTTTTACACTATATACTTTTTTGTTTACTATGATTTACATTTTTTTAGCTTTACACTGTATCCCGAATACAATAGGGTACGCAGAGGGAACCCAGTGTTGAGACATTCTGTTCTCCATTTTCCACCGAATTTTGGAGGCATTGCGTGTTGAATGGCCTGTCGAGTCTAGTGTCGACCAAAGCGAAGAAATTAAAATATAAAAATTTTCATTTCCTCTAGTGGGAATCGAATCCACAACCTGCCCAGCCACGACTAAACTCACGAAACGATACGATACGATTTAGGAATTATAAATAACATAGTCACACTTCATTTGTTACTAGAAACAAGGAACGTATATTATGATGTCATTCAAAGCTATTGCAAGAGCTTTGGAAGTATCACAGGCAGCTTTCATGCCCGCGGCATAGTGATGCAGATAGGAAACACAACACTGGCCTTTCGGGTGTGTTGCGTCAAAGAGTTGCATTAAAATTTGTTTTACTTTACCTTTATATTTCTTTGAAATCTTATTATGTAAAAAGCGTAGCGCATTTCACCTAGATCATAATAGGAAAGTGAAGTGATGATTTGAGGCCAGTCGTGGCGCTGGTGCACTAGCATATGACTATAATCGCGACAGGCAGTTGGTTCGATTTTCACTCGAGGAAATGAAATGTTTAATATTTTCGAATAGAACGTGCGGAGAGTAGTGTCTTAACGCTAGGCTTCCTGCCAATCCTCTGATTTTGAAGTCTAGTAAGATTTAAATAAACATAAATGTAAAAACTATCTATGCAGTTCTTTACCTATTTGTCTTGTCGCGATTAGATGCTTTTTATATGAGTGAGTGGATTTTATGACCTTTTCTCCATACTACTTTCATTTAACACTATTTAAAGTTATCGTTGAAATTTAGAGTCCAAACTTCGAAATATTTCTTGTTTTAAGTAGTGGCGAAATCAACGACGCAAGCTTTAATTAAGTTGAAATTGAAGCTTTACTTAGCCCCTTTTAAGGCTATTATTTTTTAAGGATTTAACCACAAATGTATAGTTTTCTGATGTTTCCTGAAGTAGTACAGTACCTGTAGTAGTAGTACCTGTATATGCTAGCTGCTAAATTTCATAGTTCTAGGTCATCCGGAAGTACCCTATGAATTTTAATTCCCTTTAAAGTGTCGAAAAACGCATTTTTTTATATAAACGGCCATATCTTTTTTTAAAGTAAATGTATAAATATATACATTTACTATAAGATTTTTTCAGGAATTCATGGGGCTGTAGATGTAAATGGTTTGATTTTCAACTTGATATCTTCAAGCGTTTCAGAGATAATGGCTCTTGACAGACGGGCAGACAGACGGACGGGCAACAAAGTGATCTTATAAGGGTTCCTTTTTTCCTTAAAAGGTACGGAACCCTAAATTTTTAGGGTTGTAATAAAGTTTAAAAGTCGTGTAAATAAAAAAAAATCTGCTTCACGCTGTATCCCGCACACAGCAGGGTAGGCAGAGCACCTAGTGTTGAGGCACCTATCTATCAATGTTTCTATCCATGTGATACTTATACATACTTCTACGTACAGTACTACGTCTACAACATGCAAGATTTTAGTTTTACTCACGTGAGTTTATAGAAGATTAACCCTACTAAGTTATCAGTTTAGTCCCCTTAGTTAGATAGGTATCCAGCGAGACCGATGTGCCAAGTAAACCGCTTTTCAATTTACATTTTCATCTTGCATTCCTTTGCTAATCCAACACGTTTCACGAGTAGTTATTAGAATAGTAAGGAAAGTACTATATTTATATGTTAAAAGATGTAATCTAATTGTCAATATGGCGACAGAATCTTCGAATACTAGGTTTATGATAATAGATATCGTATTTGAATTGATCATAATTAAAAATTTTATATCGTTAATATTATACTAATGTTATAAATGTGAATATAAGTTTGTTTGTTACGAAAAGCGTAACAAATTTACATTCGCATTTATATTTGAGTAATTTGTCTCTTCCACGCCACGCCACGATTGTCATGAAACTCTATATAGATATTGTTAGAGGTATTAGAAAGGATATAGGATATATTTTAATAAAAAAAATATATAAAAAAAAATATGCTTCGGCTATAATATAAAAATAAATTTAAAGCGAATCCGCGTTTGAATCTTTTGTAATAAATAAATATGGAAATATGAATTCAGCGGAAAAAGCCGGAAAAAAGCGTGTCTTAACACTAGATTCTATCCGGCTGTGTGCGGAAAAGTAAAGTTCTCAAATCCACTTCACAAAATACATAAAACAATAATTAAAATATTAATCTGAATTATAAATTCTAATAAAAAAATCGACTTCGACCGGATCCTATAATCAGAACCTAACCAAACTCTTATCAAAGTATCCTTGAAGTGTCCTATCCAATAAAAAAAGTCATCGAAATCAGTCGTGATATTGAGCTATTTGTCCATTAAACCCGCACATACTAAATGCAAACTGAAGATTAATGTGATTATCGCATGGACAACATTGTCAAAAATGGACCAAAATGAATTCAAAAGGGAACCACACGGAAAGCACCAGCTTTCAAACAAAAAAAGAATCATCAAAATCGGTTCACTCAGTCAAAAGTCCAGTCACAAAAAATACAGTCACACATTCGAATTGATAACCTTCTCTTTCGGTCGGTTAAAAACAACAATTATAAGAGCTTATTAAAGTACATCCTTATACAACAATATTTGCGTCAGTGGCCCTATATAACCGCATCATCCTGTCCTCGATACGGTGGCCTCAATACACCTAAACCCTATTTCAACTAGGCCAGGCTATGTTTATATATATTTGAAATATTTTAAGACATACTTCTTTGAGTGGCATCTTGCATATTCCGGTGTCAAATCACAGTGACATTTAATACACCTGAATTGAAACTTTTATATGTAAGTAGAATAGTTACATACTTTTTACATTTTTTATAAAATCTTTTTATGAATTTATTGCACCAAAACAAAGTACTATATATTTACGATATACTCGTATTAAGTATTTATATTGTAAACATATTTTCAATAAGTCTCATTGAGATAAAAAATATATTAAAAAATTAACATTCAAGTTGAATACGATTTATTGTGAGATCTACCTGTTTTATTAAAATAAGAGTATCACGTAAAAAAATACTATTTGATAGCGAATGGTTTGCTTTCAGTGGATCAGTGATTATATAAGATATATTATCAGATGCTGATTGATCGCGCGGCACTTTCTAATGACTATCACAAAAACATTCTCTTATTTCCGTGCAGTCATTATTCAGCTGCATTTTTAATTTACTTTTTAAAATGTATTCATTGTTGTGAAGCTTTTATTAGTTTTAACTCGAAACTCCGAGTCCATGACAAGAGACTTACTACAACCAACTTTACCTAGTCGTTAATTTACTATATATCTAAATTGCATATGTGCATGGGTTACCCGGGAGGGTAAACAAAAACGTCGGAGGCTGTATGTATTTTGTAAATGACAAATTTTATTTAATATATGCCTGATTTTATTGGAAAATAAAAAGTATATATTGACAAATAAAAGGTAGAAAAAGTTAAATTAAAAGTAAACCAGCTTCACACTGTATCCCAGATACAGCAGGGCAGGCAGAGGGAGGGAACCTAGTGCTACCACACTTGTTTCCCAACTTTCCGCCGGATTCTGGAGAGTTCCGCCAAGACTGACATTGCGTGTTGAGTGGCGGAACTCAACGCCGCCCTTTGCCTCGTCACCAAAGCGAAGAAATGAAAATATAAATGTAAATTAATATTTCATTTTATAAGGTTGTATTGAATATTTATAGTAGTTGGTGTATCTACAATAATTACTAACCAGCGTGTTTGTGACACGTCGAGACAATGATGTGAAACTCGCATCATATAATTTTATAGTTCATTTTCAAATATTGAGCATAATGTATTATTTTTTTATTAACCTTTTCACTTGCTTGTAAATGCATGTTTTTTGTAAAGTAGTATATTTTTTTGCCTCGAATATCCAACATTTCAATAAATTATATGTATATGTAGTAACAATAGTATGATTTTAATCTACTCGATCATGATTACCACCTAGAAACTTATTTTTTTTTAAAGACTGGTATGAATTTAAAGACTAAAGATTTAAATTTATAATCACTCTATGCCGCATATAGCAGCTTGTTACCAGAGCGAAGAAAAAAAAATTATTTCCCCCGAGTGGAAATCGAACCCACAACCGTCGTGTTTACGATGTCCTCGGCAGTAAATTATACATAGGGTACATAATTATACATTTACCTCAAATTAATTCCGCCAGTGCATCATATTATCTACGAAGCTACAGGAAGGAGCCACATTAGCTATATAGAATTATCAGAAAAAAAAATGTTCTTAGGAAAAATTGGTCGCTTATTTTAATATGGTTAATTGATTATACTATTATACTGTTATACACTTAATAAATCTTAATTTAAATCGTTTGAGATTTTATTTGATTTTGCTCACAAAAAATGTCGTATAAAATAGAAAAATGTTGAATTATTTCATAAGTATCTAGGTAGGCGGTAAGAAAACGCCGGGTTTTTTTTCGGGCTCTACGCCCGAAATCCCGATTCCACGGGAAATAGAATGAAAAGTACAAGAAAAAAACCATAACATTTTTTATTTGTGTTTTAGTATCGTGTAAATAATTGTCTTGAAGTCACAGACACTTTAATTTTATTTATATGTATAGATATATATTTTTATTTAAAAAGTGACTTAAGCAAGAGTTTGAGTTATGATTTAAGATAGTATATTCAGCTGTGTGAAGATTATCAGCTCTATTCTAATTAACAAAACGATTGAGCAACTTTATTTCAGATCATCATCGTCAGCTCAGACATGGTAACTCAGATACTGCAGTGGTGGAACCTGTAGGTTACCCAACTCCCACCAACTTACAGCGGAGGTTCGTGTTTGGGCTCATTGGAATAGAAATTCCAGAATCCTTTACTTGTTAATTTCCGGGTTAAAGACGTGTCGATTGACTACAAGTTACCTCATCCATGCCACGCATAGTAAAATAAGTACATAGAGGTTTATGCACTTATTTTTAGGAGTAATTTTCCATCAATGAACTAGATATCGAGAAAGTTTCACTAAAGGACTAGTTCTATATTAAATTAAAATAAAAGATTTCACTAACGTATTAATGCACTTTAGATATTTTTATCTAATGTTAGGCCGTAGTGGCGGCCCATCCCTTGTGTCCCTGACAAGGACTGGAGTGCGACTGTTGTGGGTTCAAACCTCACTCTGGGGAATGTATAATTATTTATTAAATATTTTCATTTCCTCGCTCTGGCATGAAGGCAAAAGCTCGGCGTTGAGTTCCGGCACATAACACGCAATGTTTCAAAAGATTCGACGGGAAGTGGGGAACGGAGTGTCTTAACACTGCTATATGCGTGATAAAATGTGAAGCAGTGTTTTAAATAAAGATTGAGTATCATGTGTCGAAACATTCAAATGCGTATCCTCAACATTCATTCAAAACAATAATGAACGACAAGTGCTAAACGGAATAAGTACTTTAGTAAGTAGAAGTAGGAGGAACACGTGTAACGGAATAAAATTATAACAAACACAAATAAATTATTTATATTTTTTCTCTATTTATTTGTATTGTAAGTTCTTTTAAGTAAGTATTAATTTCATAATTGTAGGTCCATGGGAAGTACCTTATAGGTTTTGGGGAAAAACTCATATCTTTTTATTGCTCTAAGTTAGGAAGCAATTTTTTTTATGTGCTTCAAGAGACTAGACCGGGATATTTAATATAAATTTCAACTAGGATACCTCTAGGATCTTGAGAAAAATGAACGAACAACAAAGTTATCCTATAAAGGTTACGTTTCTTCTTTTGATACTCTTAAGCCTAACTAGTTTGAAATTAATATTAAATATAATTCAATGAAGTTGATTTGTTTGTATATTTTAGTTGTAGATAAAGTTTTGTCACTAGTAAATTAAAATGTATATTTTTAGGATTCCGTACCTCCAAAAGAAAGAACAGAACCCTTTACTTTGTTGTCCGTCTGTCAATATCTTTTATTTATCTTAAGATCGCGTGGAGGTATCGAGCTGATTTTTTAAGCCTGTAAGTCTTATCTGTAAACAGCTATCTACAGATAAAGTTTACATGTAGTTAATAAAATGACCTGAAATATTAATGAAGAAGTTTCATCTCCAAAATTTCATATTGGAAACCTATGGTATCATTTTATTAAATTTTTATTTATTAATACTTCTGTTTATTTTTATAATTTAAAATTTATTCAGTACTAATTGTACATGGATTTATAAAGTATTATACATTGATCAGAAAAGATATAATAAAGCCCCATCACATCGTTTTTACAACCCTAAAATAACACTCCCCACATCTCAATACAGCGAATCGGCTATAATTCTATTGTGAAACATTTTTATACATTAACACATAAGATATCTACTCCTACATAGTGCACATGAGCTTACTCCCACTATGAAGTGATATCGATTAATTCACAGTAAATAATGTTTTTTTTTTATATTTATAAACGTAAAAATTACTTTTGCTTTTAAAAAGTTTGTGGTCATAAATTTCATCTAAGAATACATTCTTTTTTTCAGGCTGCGTACCACATTTAGCATGGTAGGCTGAGGGACCCTAGTGTTAAGACACTCCGCTCTCCACTGCCTACAAATTCTAGAGGCTTTATATTATATAAAACACATAATTAAATAATTCATTTCCTCGAGTGGGAATCAAACAAACAAGGACCTATACACACTTGAATAAGTCATTTACATTAGGTAGTAACTACACATTACATTTGCATCCATTGTACAATGAGGGGCTAGTTCCGAAATAGCACAATGTAATTTAAATATGCTTTTAACTAAAATTTTCGGTAACTTTTAGAAAAATACACTTGGTGGTAGTGAAAAATATATTTTTCAATTATATTAGAATATATTGAATATAGTTCTAACCTGAACGCTATATTTATTAAAATATTAACATTTTTTTAACTCTAATTTACTTAGAACAAAAGAAAAATAATGAACGTGTGTAAAAAATTTGAAAGAGGGAGAATTTGAACCTGCGTCTCTACACGTTTCTAAATACTTTCCTTTCCTTATACTGTGAAAAATATAATCAAGACAATGTTATATGTTATTGAAATAATATTATAAAATCAATTTGTTGTCCATCAGGTTAAAATAGATTTAGCTTGTAGACTATATACACGGCCGGGCTAGATGTGCGCTACGCTTGAAACTTAATTTACCGGTCAACTCAATTATTGGTAAAACAACGCAGGCAATGCTAGGCGTAAACCGGGACTAAAACGGAACATCAGTTACCTAACATAATATCATATCAAAATGTTTAATACAATAAACTGCTTAATTTTTTGTACATATTTATAATTTTACAGTAAGCCTATTACTGTAAAATTATAAATATGTACAAAAAATTTAATTATTAAACAATAGCCATAATTAACTTTGGTTTACCGTAAAAAAACTTTGAAAATGTTAAAATGAAAGATACTTTTTTTTTTAATTTAATTTTTAATTTCTTAACATACAACGAAGCAAATTAGCAACAAAATAATTTCTATACATGGCATGCACGTTGTATATTAATTATTACCGCAATATCAATCCCATCAGTGCAACTGACATACGCATAAAGCTTATTAGTGGAAAGCCGCAGGCAGCATTTAGACAGGCATCGATTGACAATGTGAACATATTTTTTATTAATTTATATGATATAAATTAATTTTCTTTCCAATTGGTAAATAATTAGGCCAGTCGTGGCGTAGGGGCGCAAGATGTTACTGCGAAATCGATTGGTTGTGGGTTCGATACCCGCTCAGGGATACGAAATATTTATTTAAATTTATATTTTAATTTCTTCGCTCTGGAGTTGAGGTAAAGCGCGGAAATCATTTTTCCCACCCAACACGCAAGGCCTCCAAAATTCGGCAGAAAGTGGGGAACGGAGTGTCTTAACACTAGGTTCCCT